>CAJNJA010103052.1:0-17463 GCA_905231915.1 Symbiodinium necroappetens
ATCATACCGACTAACTCATCATAAGTAGGTCGCAATTTTAGTTCTGATTTTAATGTTTGAATCATTATATAAGTAAAGTTAGATTTTTTTATTAGATAATAAAAAATCAACTTAAACTAAATTAGCCATAANNNGGCATCATCGGACGCTCTAACTGTCTGTTAATGTCATCTAACTGACCTTGATATAAGCTTTTCTTTTGATGCTTGACCCAGTCATTCCTTAAAGCAATATTTTTAGCTCTATTTTCTGCCTCTTCAACTCTCATTTTCATTTCTTCTATTTGCATTTTACGACTGGCTACACCGAATGTATCATCAATGTCATAATATTGTTGAACCTGTGGCATTCTTTTGAATTCTGGTTTGCTTTTAAACAACCTCATAATATAATTCATGATAGATGTTATTATTAAATATATTTTATTAAAACATACTTAATTTAAACCTGTTTAGTTTTTCTCTTGTTGCTTTAGCCTTTTCATTTCATACTAAACCAAACCCTCAAAAACCCTGAACACTAAAACCCTGAAAAGCACGACGCATTGATAGGACGAGCCGGACGCCGAAGTGTCAAGCGACACTTTGGGAAGCGAAGTCTCGCGTGGCATACGCGACTTCTGCGTCCCTTCTTTCTTCACCTGTCGCGAAGAACGGGTTTATTTTATGTTGGATTTTTTTTGGGGGGTTTAGAATTTGGGGTTATGGGCTTTAGGGTTTCGGCTTTTATTTTGTTTATGGTTCTCGGGTTTTGGGTTTAGGCTTTACAAAGTGCATACTATATGTTAGGATTTTTTATTTTATGTCTTCGGGTATTATGATATTTATTATTTTCGGGATTTTGACTATATTTTGCATGGGATTTGCTTATGTTTTTAAGGTGCGCAATATTTTTTAAAATACTATATGCTTTCATCTTATTATTTATGGGTTTAGGGGGTTTAGGATTAGCACGAAACAGCAATCAGTGCTTTTCAACAGCACCCCTTCCAAACCCGCTCTCGGTAATGCCTGTTGTCATCAGGCTTATTGACTATCCCCGCTAAAAGCTGGTTTTCAGCTCTCATCAAGACACACCGCAACGGTGTTTCTGTGCTTCTTGCCTTTTAGAAAAAGGCAAAGAAAAGGCAAAAATGGAAGCCCTTTTCATATCATATTCCGCTGTGGCTCGTAGCGGATTTTGCTGTGACAGGGGCTTCCATAGCATGTTCCGCTGTGGTTCGTAGCGGATTTTGCTGTGAAAGGGGCTTCCGTAGCATATTCCGCTGTGGTTCGTAGCGGGTTTTGCTGTGAAGTGGATACATTAGACAACAACTGTTAGAAACCTGTTCTTGAGCTTCATTTAAAGGTTGGTTTGTCCCTTCGGAAACTCTACGCCTGTAGCCCTCACGAAACCTCAACTCACCATCAACGACGGTTTTGAAGCCTGACTTGTCAAACACTGCCTCGCCATTTGACATAGAATTGAACTCCTCGGCAACACAATTGCTGAAGGTCTCAACGATGTCATACTTCATCTTCTCCAGCACGGGAATGCAACGATTGATGAGGTTGATGTCGGGCAAGAAGTTTTCGGAAGCAATCATAATGATTTCCTCCGTGTTCAACTTGGTCTTCTTCGGGTCAAGAAGGTCGAACAAGACTTTGAATTGTTCCTCTCGTAGCCCTTGAACTGCTTGTTTAAGGACAGGCTCTTTTGAAAGAAGTTGTGCCTTCACTGCTTCCATTCGGTTACGAATTGGAGAAACGAAAGTCAGCAACTCGTTGGGAACACCACCAGAATGCTCGTCAATGCCAGTGAAGTGACGGGATTTAATCCTTGAAGACGCCCGTTTTTTGAGAGAAGCCACCGCGTCGGAGTTCTTAAGGTGATACTTCATCACTGACTTTGTCGGCATTGCTTGACGGAGCAAGGAGCAACTGCGACACAAAAGCTTAGGCACAAATGCTTCGGATATTAAACAAGTTCGCTCAACGAATGTGGGGCGCAACTCTTCAAGCAAGATGTTTCAAGCAAAAACTGCCATCTAAGCACTTGGATTTTTTGACTTCTGCGTTTTCAAGTTCAGGCGGTGAGCAAGTGGTGTTTGCCTATGAATGGCAAAAGCAGTCGCATCATCTCCCTTATCCTGCTTTAATATTAGAAGGGTCTATTTAGTGGGAAAGGTATTTGATATTTTAGGGAGAGCACCGACTACATCAAAAGTTGTATCGTTTCACACCATCACAAGCACAGTTCCCTCGCCGATTGTGATGTTTTTGTCGCGTAAGGCTTTTCCTCCGAGACTTGTTCTCTTTCCATCCGTGAGCTTCTCATCATTGCAGTACAAGTTGAGCTTCGTATAGGGCTTGGTGAAGCCGAAGTGCTCAGCGGCTTCATCTCTCAAACTCGTAGCGGTTTTACCAACGGATGCCTCAAGCATTGCCTGAGACGACTTGTGTTGAACGATGACACAGAAGCTTTTTGGCGCTGGGGTCGTAGATGGCTTGATTTCATCTGCAACCTTGTCCTTGGCAAACTCAAGCTCAAGGATGGACTGCTCCACCTTCAGCTTAAGCCCCTTGACCATCTCAGCAATCTCATCCTTGGATTTTCCGTCAAACTTTGCCTTGAACTCGTCCGAAACCGAATTGAATTCGTCACTGGTTTTGAACATCAGCTCGCGCTTCTCAATGACGACTTTAGGCACTGGCACAAGCGACTTCTTTTCATCAGGGACGGTATATCCTGACGAAGACGAAGCTTCTTTGGATGCCTTTGGTGCCATAGCTTCCGAAAGAGAAGAACACAGGCCGAAGTCTTACAAACCGAAATGCTCCGGCAATTGAAATCAAGTGGCTCAATCACATCCTGCTGTTCAACTGGATTTTGCAAAAGCAGAACAGTATTGAACCTAAGCAATAAGCGTGTCAAGCTGACCTCGTTGAAGTCGTTGAAGGCGAAGAAGACAATGAAGAGACTAAACCTATATATAGAAACGAACAAGCCTAAACCCTGAATAATATTTATAAACTCTGAAAGAAACAAACGAGACGACTAAGCCTTAGAAAACGTGTGAGGTGATATGGTGAATGGGAGAAACGATAGAGGGGGATATAATGAAGAGTGAAAAAAAGTGAATAGAAAACTACTTCAAGATTTAGAGGGTGAGAAAACGAAGCAGGTGACGATGTTGATGATGAGGTAAATGATGAAACGGATGAGGTGACAAAGAATGAGAAAACGAGGAAGGTATGAATAATGATGAAAACGAAAGGGGAGACAATAACAAGAAACGTGAGAGGTGAGAGAAACGGTAGGATACAATCCCCAGAACATACCGTGATACACCCTGAGCCCCAGACCCGAGAGCCAGCCTTTTACCTATATTTTTCCCCCGCCCCACTCCGCTCCACTGGACCAGAGCCCTATCTCACTCCACAACCTCCAAAAGCCGAACAACGACATGCGCTCCGCAAAGTCAGAAAGGAAGAGGTTTCCATTCTGGTTGGGGTCAGGGCTTCGGGCTTGAACTCCCGGGATTTATCGTTCCAACCCTGTCATGCCACAGGTCCCGACCCTGTATGAAGCTCTTCTTGCGGCTGGATGCACCTGTTATTAATGTTACCACACGTGCTTTGTGGGTTAGGTCCCTAAACCCTAAACCCGATCCCCGTACCCTGAGCTGGGTGTCGGTGACCGCATGATCAGCCTTCCCGCGGTACCTCGCCGCAGCACCTGCGAAAATCGGCGATCTCTCTGGGTTGAGGGTTCAAGCTAACCGCAAGCCCTCTAACGCCAAACCCTAGACCCTACCTAAACCCTCAACTCTGGACCCTAAACCCTAAACCATAGACCCTAAACCCTAAAACTCCTAGGGAGGTTTAGGGTTTAGGGTCTAGGGTTTAGGCCCTAAGCCTTAAGCCCTAGACCCTAAACCTCCCTAGGAGTTTTGAACTTACGACTGCAGCAGGTCGAGGGCCCAGGGCTGCAAAGGACGCAAGGCCGAGGCACAGTGCAAGCAGCGAGAGTCCAAGCCCAAAGAACTCTAGAAAGTATAGGGTTTAGGGTTTAGGGTTTAGGGTTTGGGGTTTAGGGTATAGGGTTTAGGGTATAGGGTTTAGGGTTTGGGGTTTAGGGTTTAGGGTTTAGGGTATAAACCTAAACCAGTAAAAGTGCTCTAATCCTTAAGACCCAAAGCTTCATTAGAAGAGCGAAACCTAAACGACTCAAGAACAGAATCTTGTAGACCCCTGATTAACAGAATCCCTTTGTATGTGGCCTTACCGTTCGAATCCCCATGATAATCCCTTACAGTTTATATTAAGGTAGTGTGGTCTGCTAGTTAAGGGGTCTACAGTCTACAGTGCTACTCTGCCTTTTCCCTGCGGGAGAGTTATATGCTTTTAAGGGTCGATATGCTCACGTAGCAGGGGTCTAAATACAGAAAGCCATTCGGACTGCAGTATTCGGGACCTAAGCGAAATACTACTGTTTCGTTATTTGGCACCAAAAGCCAAAACTCTGAACTCCATCAACAACCCCCGAAGCCCAAACCCCCAAACCATATACTCTAAATCTCTGTAGTGTGGCCTCAATACCTAGAACATGGCTTATGGGGTACATTATAAATTAGAGAAGCAGACAGACTAACGAAGACATTACTCATTGTTGGGGCCCCTGCATTACTTTCCTTATTTGCACACGGGTTGCATTGCTCAGCAGCAAGTCGTGACGGTGGCCTGAGCCCGATGAGCTCAGAGGACTCAGGGATGCTTTGTAGTGATCTACAGATTAGTGTATTAGGCTTCTGAATGTACGTGTATGTCTCTATACAGATGTGTACAGGTGTATTTAGGATAGAGATTCTTCGGGTTGTTCATAGGCGCCGGTTCTTTATGAGGTTTGGATAGGTGCTTCTTAAAGGTTCTGTGCACAGGGGGTTCTACTGGGTTGTTCGAACTGCCAGGCTCTATTTGTTTGTAGGGCCCGTGCGCTTTCTATACGACAGGCTAGGGCCGAAACTCGGACACCCTGAACCCTGAAGAAGTACCCAGAGAACCCAATACACCTCGATTAAGAAATATGCCTTAAAGTATATAGGGGCCTTAATATTATGATTTAAGGTATATTCCTTACTTAAGGGGTATTGGGTTCTCTGGGTAGTTTTGCCGTGTAGATGACGCTCACATCGAGGGTGGTGGGTTGAGGGCTGAGGATTTCCAGCTCAAAGGTTCCGAGTCAAAGACAGAGCGGGGTTCAGTACGCCCTAAGGCTCCATGCAATATATCGGCCTTAATAATCAGAGTAGGTCTTGGGGGTTAAAACAGAGTATAGTTATATAAAAGGAAGAGTACTAAGGAACACTGTTGGCAATTATTGAGGCTTCTATAGTACTTATATGAATATTATTAGGATCGGTACGTTAAGTACATAAGAGTAGATCAGTGCATGGAGCCTTGATGCCGCTGCCCGAGACGTGTGAAAGACAAAGGAACGCCAAATGGGATTAAATCGGACTGAATCACGATTTTAAGTAAAGTGTAAGTGAAAAGCTACTCCTACTTTCAGAAAACCTTAAATCCTACACTCACTGAACCCCTAAGCCTCTAAACCCTGAACACCCCAAACTCAATAAATTAAATCCTATAGCCCAGAACCAGAAATCGATGTTAACAAAAACACACAACCCATGACACCTTCATGCCGCAAACAACTACCTGCTTATAATACAAAACATAAAACCAACAGCTTTGCAAACAACAGCACACAAACACACACCTTTGCAATCACCCCTAAATAGACTAAACCTTCCACCCTGCTGCTGCGTCACAGGCAGTGTTCGAGACGTTGCGAGGCTCCAGAAGGCGTCTTGGCGTCGTCCTCTCAGCGTTTCCTACCTAAAGGGGTCATAAGTGCTGTCATGGTGGACCCGAAACCCTGAACCCCTAGACCCCCAATTGACTCGTTTGGGGCCCTCTGGGTTGCAAAGGTTTAAGAAGAGTCTTAGAAGGGCAATAGGGGTTGATGGTGTAGAAGTTTAGGGTTTAGAGGTTCAGGCTTTCTACGAGGGTTTGGCGACAACAGTGCGATAAGGGGTTCAGACTAGTGAAAAGGTTTTCGTAGGATGTATGAGGCTTTAACAGGCGGGGGGGGAGCCAGAACCCCACCTGCAACCCTTCAGAGAGCCCTT
Organism: Symbiodinium necroappetens; assembly: GCA_905231915.1. NCBI lineage: Eukaryota > Dinophyceae > Suessiales > Symbiodiniaceae > Symbiodinium > Symbiodinium necroappetens. The sequence continues at coordinate 6,173 of CAJNJA010103052.1, forward strand.
AAGGGTTCCTCTTGGGGTTCCTTTCACAGGGCTGCCTTTAAGGCCTGCTTTATGGCCGGTGGGGGATGTAAGAAGCGTCGCGCTAGGGATTTAGAGCAGGTTGCAGAATTGCAGAGACTTCGGGCCTCGGAAAGTTCACAAATTTAGGAAACCTGTTGTACAATCCTCATCATAGATGCCTTCAGTTTAATCGCCAAGACAAGACTCTGAAACACTTCGTCTGACCATCGTCCTGAAAACCGGAATCCTGCGGTCGAAGTCCTTTCCAAACCCAAACCTTAGTTTAGAGTTTAGGGTTTAGGGTTTATAGGGTTTGTAGGGTTTAGGGACTGTCAAACTCCTTGCAGTCTGGTGGCAGGAAAAGGATGTCGTCAGTCCTGTGGGCACAGGTGCTGCTTTAGGGTTCCCCGGCCTGAAACTCGGAGTAGTATCGGTGTCTGAAGATGATTACAGTTAGGAGACCCGGCGGACAAGACGAAGGCGGACATCGCCAAGGAGATGGCGCCCTTTGGGCGGGGAGATGTTGGCCGGCCGGGCCAGGATTCCCGCCAACATCGATGCCGGGTCTAAGCCCCGCTGGGTTCCGGGGTTTAGACGAGGCCATCGGCTCCTTTGACAACGTACCTACCGGAGCTGCGTGGAACAAGAGTATACCAGCGAGGAATACAGCTGAACCGACTGCCTGATTGCCCCCCTGAGTAGCTTGTACAGTGGGGAAATGTGAAGCGTGAGAGTGGTTTGCTCGACATGAGTGTGTGTCTATACGCTGTCACTATACACATGCCCATGTGTCTGAGCGGGCATGGCCCTTTGAAGTATGCCATGTGGGGTGTAGCCCGGTAGCTTGCCTCTCCCTGCCCCTAGAGGAAAATGCTCTGGGCTAGCGGATGTTCGTAGTGTTGCCTGTGCCTTAGTGTCACTGCTTCCTTTGGTCGAAGAGTGCTGTTTGCGAGACCGCCTCGTGCAATAGCAGGCACAATTGCAGGTGCCCTCGCGGTTTAAGGTTGGAGGGTGTAGATGTAGACGGTTCTTTCAAGTCGTGTGCTTGGCCGGTTGCATCTCCTCCACCTAAACTTTCCTCAGACTGAACTGCCATTGCTGGCGGCCCACGTTTAATTAAGTGCACCACCAGCTGCAAGTTTTGGGACGCGCTCTTAGTGAGCTCTACAGTCTGCACAGGAACAGGAACAGGAATGCCATTTTGGGGGCTCCTTATTATAATTGTAGTATAATGGGCCCCCAAAGCCCGAATCTAATCCTTTTGAGGCCCCTATATATTGGCTTCTAGGATTGAGGGTTTTGGGTTCCGAGCTTCGCGGTGTAGGGCTTCAGGGTATCAGGGACACCGCCTCGACCGCCCCCCATGCCATCACCGACGTGTTTAGCCCGGAAGGGCCCGAAACAAGGATCCTCGAGGATCCTAGACTGCGACAGCCGCCTCGCAATCTGAAGCCCTAAATCGCAAACCCTAAACCCTAAGCAAAACCTGAACCCCAAACTTCCCCAAACCCCAAACCCCAAACCAACAGTGAGGAGATCTCAGCTGCAGCAGAATGCAATCTTCGGCCAGGCATCCCAACAGGGCCCACTAATCCGCACACATGGCTGACAGGGTTTAGGGATTAGGGGCTTAGGGTCAGGGTTTAGGGTTTAAAATAGGGATTGGGGTTGGGGTTTGGGCTTTGCATATTCTGAAACACCGAAGAGCTCAAAGCGTCCGGAACCTCTCCGTAAAGCCCAATGAGGACTGCAAACCATATTCAAGCTCCAACCGGACGGAACCCCGAACCCCAGGTGCAAAAGCCTGACACTCAAAACCTAGGCTTCAAGCCCTGCGCACCTCTTGGTTACCGAATCGCTTGTCCAACAGCACGATCTTCACTCAAGGACCTGCGAAGCAAAGAGTGCTGCATCTGTGCGTCTCCCTTTGGGGTATTGGGGTTAAGGGCTGTTCAGCCCCGGACCTCATCCAAAATTTTTGGGACGTGGGTCCCAAAGTTCCCTGCGGAGTGCGGGAGTTTGGATCTCAATCTAAACCCTACCCATAGGCCCCTAAGTAGCTCCTTTTTGGGATTGCCTTGTAGGATTCTAAATATGAACCACAAAAAGGAACTACTTAGGAGTCTATGGGTAAGCCCTAAACCCCAGGCCAAGGAGTCGTGAGTCGTTGATCTGCGAGGGCTTAGGAGCTTCAAGAGGCTCATGGTGCAAGAGCAAGCCTTTAAGGTTTAGGGGTTTAGGGTTTAAGGTTTAGGGTTTAGGGTTTAAGGTTTAGGGTTTAGGGCTTCAGACTTGGAACGATCCTTCCTACCAGATGATGTTGCTAGCCTCTTGTGCAGCACAGCGAACTCGCTTTCAGCCGCCCTGCCAGCCATGGGTCCAGGAGTCATAGCGACCATGGCTTGCACCCCTGTCGCATCGACCTTGATCTGTTATAAAAATTATACCCAGCCATGGCAACAGGTAGCCGCCTTCGTGGATGGCATTCCTACTGAGCGCCCCAGATTGTCCGTGTTTGCCCCAATGATGTTTGAAGGCGCCAATATTTCCTTCTTGCCGTAATGATACCCTAATCCCTAAACCCGAAACCCGAAACCCTAGACCCTCAACGCTTGGGAACTCGTCTGAATGACCCTAAATCCTTAACTGTACCCTGACAGGTACTGGTGATCCAACACGGCAGCGGGTATGGTCCTCTCAAGGCCCAGTCGGGGTGCCTTGAGAAAGCAGAGAGCAAGCACCAATGGTAAAGCGGCGTTCAGCCCAACAGCTGGGGTTGAAGAAATATGACCCTGAACCCTACCTTTATAAGGAAATCATATTTTGGAACCCGAAAAAAGGTAGGTTCTTTGGGGTCCAGGTAAACCCTAAGAGCCAGAAGTGAGGAAGCTGAGGAGTCCTCCTTAAGTTCCTTCAGCTCATGAAAGCTGTGTGTTTTTGGCTGCTTTGTGCAACCTTCCCGAACCCAAACTCCAGAAATCAGCTTCAACTCTCAGGCACTACATAAGCCCCTACTTAAGCTGAAGCCTAAAAGGCACATCTCTACCTCCAATCTTCTAGGAGAGTTTACACTGTTTACACCATCTCCCTCACCTCAGTCAGTCTTGCAACACCCGGGCGTATGCATAAATAAATATATAAACATATATATATACATATATGTGTATATGTATGTATATATATATATACATGCATTCAAAAGTGTCTGTGTGTCTGTATGTCTGTGCATCTGTATGTGTAAGCCAGTCAGGATGCATGTATGTGTGCATGCATGCATGTATGCATGGATGTATGTCTGTGTGTATGAACGAAGAGATGTCAAGTTAGTCGTGGCTTTGGGTAAGGAATCCATTGTGATGCTGGAGCCTCAGACACCAGGGATCACGTGCCTTGCGACCCCGAAGCGGCTAGGCACCCTGGCCCAAAAATGCTAGCTCTTGAAGTATGGTAGGGATGTATGTATCCAAAGGCTACCTACCCAGAGCCAAGCCCAAAACTCGAGGAAATCTAAACTTGATTCGGAGCTATACAAGCGCCCCTCAAACCCGCTACAGGCCCGTGCCATAGTAGCCATAGAACGCGTGGGGTGCCTGTTTGAAGTGGTGAGGTCAGGGTTTCGGGCGCAGAATTGCGGCTTCAGGGTTGAGGGTCTAAAGGGAGTTCAGGAGTGTGTTTTGTGCTTGAAGCTTCTTTTCCTCCCTGCTACAGTGGAACACCAAAGTCGGCAGAACCTGATAGGAGCATGGGTTCGGGATTTGAGGTTTAAGCTTAAGTCTTAAGTGTCTTCAAGCATTCGGCATGAGGCGCAACGGGCGAGGTCTGGACTCGCACCAGGACCCTTTGCGTGATTACTGCCAGCAGACATTTCCAACCAACGTTGGTTTCTTCTTGTCGGACTGAAGCTGTGACTATAATCGTTGCCCTCATGACCATGACTCTGACTCTTATGCATGCTGCGCCTGAAGAAGTACGACACTCGCGCAGAGCATTCCTCGATCATACCAGCACGCGCAAGAATTCTGGAGGCCCTGTAACCCATACTTTGCATCCACAATGCCAGTACCTACTGGATCCTGCCCGTCACCGAAGTCACGTCGCATCAGTCGTTGCCAGGTAGCACCCCGGCCACCGTGAAGCTTAACTACCGAAGCCACCAGGCACCTACAAGTAACTTGGGACCAAACCGAACCCCCAGGCCCTAAGCTATGCCCTATAAACCCAATCAGCCCGAAGCTCTGCAACCTGCAGGCTTCCCTCGCTTAGAGCCTAAAGGCGAGTGGATTCCGGGACAATTCCTGCTGTGAGGGCCTCTTTCCATCTGTTGTGCAGGAGCAGGGTTTGCCTGAAACTTTTAAAAGCTGCGTTTGCCGGTGCTCCATTTATGTATTTGTATGTCCTTGTATACATCCAAGAAGAGGTAGGTTTTTCCGGGGTTCAGGTAGAAGTTATAGAGAAATGCCTAGGCCCGCCGAATTGAAAGCATGTCTGCTTCCGGACCCCACCAACGATGCTCTTCGGAGCCCAAAGGGCACGAACTTTCACAGTTCCTGGTAGTGGGATTGGCAACCGGAGGCTGGACTTGGATCGAAGCATCATTACCGTTTATAGTGTGGAATTCTCAATTGGCTGCTGTTTACATAAATACCTGGAGGGGAGCCCCAAATGAGAAAAGCCCTTTCAAAGACGACACGCCTCCATAACCCTGCTGAACAACCAAAACTCTAAACCTTTATAGTCCCAAGCCTCCACACCCTAAACCCGAGAAAAGCCCAGAGAAGCCCTAAACCCCCAAACCCTAAAAACCTTAACCCGCAACTCAGACTTGGTGCCAGGCCGGCATCGCAACGGCACCTGGAGACCCCTCTCTTCGTTGTCTCCCTTCTTTTCTAGAGCCGAAAAGATTGCAGACGCGAGCATGATGCTTCGTGGATTCATCGCGAAGGGAGGGTGTGCTTCAAGGATTGAGGAGCTTAGTAAGGACAAAGCTGAAGCTATAGCAAAGCACCCACTATATAATCGGATACCTTAAACCAATACCTACTAAGTACTTACAGTCTGCATACCCGGTTTCCTGATCCTTCAAGCAGCGTAGTAGCGCCTTCATTTTGCAGTCAAGTCGTGGTCTTGCCGCTGAAACTTCTTGCCAAAGACTTCGCTTGCTAAGCAATGGTATCCGTCTATGGGCTCGACAGGTAGGGGTCTCTAGATTAGACTTGTAGACCGCGTCGAGGGAGTCCATAAACTTAAGTGCGAGGAATGTTTGATCGAACTCTTGAAGACTAGCCTAAACCCTAAAGCCCTAAACCCTAAAGCCCTAAACCCTAAAGGTCTAAATCCTAAACCCTACACCTTAAACCCTACTCCCTTTAGAGTCTCCAGTGGATCGTCCTCGGCTTTGGGGCCATTTTGGGGTGTAGGAGCGGCTGAGATTCAATTCTGAAACCCTAATATCTGCCTAGATATCCGGACACCTCCAAGTGCCTTCATACGATTGATGATACTATAAATCCTGCATTTTCGCTAAGGACCCTAAACTATGGGAATTATGGTCTATTCCCTATGATGGGTAATGCAGGATTAATCCCATCAACCGTAGGAATAGGGTTCACTGAAAGCTAGCATTGCGGACCCTTCTGCAGCGCAGCATAGAGTTTAGGGTTTAGGGCTGGCTCACTTGAAAACGAGAGACAGGCCGCAAGACTCTGCAAACAAAGACATGGGGAAGCATTGGGGGCATCACAGAGCCACGAGTGAAATAGCATTGTTTTGTTTCTCGCCAAGCTCTGCCGACTCCTGGTCTGCCCTGGCCTGCAAGCAGATGTTGGACCCCGGGTGTATGGACTTATGTACGTGTTAGCCAGCCAGCCTCCCGTCTATGTGCATCTACTGAGGCGTTTGCTTATGTACTTGTACCTATCCAGCTGTTGCTCCATGTGTCTATCGACGAGTCAGTCTGTGTGCCCGTATGTCTCTGTCTATCTGCCTATGTAGCTGTCTGTACAATCCAGGTCAGGACGCGTATTGCTATATATGTATATGTTATACGGCCATGCATATCATGACATACATCTGCACCTAGACTGGCACGCACAGTGTGCATGTGTATTTGAATGGCCAGCTGTTAGCAGCCCAAACCTTACAAACAAACACGCCAAGCAGCATGGTTCTCATTGCAAGGAGCCCGAAAAGGGACCCCTCAGGTTTGACAGCAGAATTTCCCTCTATGAAAAACTAACCCTAAGCAGTGCTCCACAATCATGTGACAGAGCCCTTAAGCCTGAATTCACAGTCGCAAATAAGCCCTAACCCTAAACTCTAAAGCCCTGAACCCTGAAACATGAAACTAAACCCTAAACCCTGAAGCCCTAAACCCTATCCAAACCCTAAACCCTACACCCCTAACCCTAAACCCTTAAACCTAAGGATTTCAGCCTTCGGGTCTCAGTGAGCAAATAGCAACTTCATTGCACGGTTCAACACGGAAAGCCTGAACAAGGACCACGCTGTCTCTAGTGTTGGGTTAACTGATTAAGAGTGTATCATAACGGTTTACGGTTTAGGCTAGGGTTTCTCCGTCATTTGTCCTGCTTCGTGGTGTGGGTGTATGTTACCGGGCCTTCGGGTTGCCTCACCCTCTAAGCAGCTGATGCCTGAAGACACTTTTTGCACCAAGCCTTCCGCTGGTCGCACTGTCGGGAGGCGACGCAGTGGCCTTCTGCAGAGGCTTTCTTGGGGCCTAAGCCCCAAACCCTAAACCCCAAACCCCAAGCCCTAAACCCTAAACCCTAAACCCTAAACCCTAAACCCCAAACCCCAAACCCCAAACCCTAAACCCCAAGCTACTTTACATAGGGCCTTCAGGGGTTCAAAAGGCCATGCCCTGGGCCCGTGTGCGGGTACCCCGCAAGCAGCATGGTACGCGTGGAACTATGAGTTATAGTACATTGAACAATGTTATGTTCTATTCCATTCCATTGCATTATTGCGTTCCGATACATTACATTACGTTACATTACATTACATTACATTACATTACAGTGCATTGCATTGCATTGTGTTGTATTGCATTACATATTATATTAGACACTGTATGACACGATGTCCTATATTTTTTAATAACTATGTATTGTGATATGCTATATGATACTGTATTGCATTATGTTCTGCTATCCTATACTATTTTGTACAGATAAGCCTGCTGAAGCCTGTTGCATGACGCGCAGCATGGCAGCTGGCTGAGTCCCTGATGTAGGTACCTGATTAAGAAACCCGTCAAAAAAAACAAAAGAATGGGATACATGTTCAGAATCCCAATACGAGCCCAAGTTATCTTACCCCACAGCCCAAACTCTGAACCCGGAACCAACGAGACCCGCTATGTCGTTCAAGCAAGCGGCCTTCGCCTTGGCCAAGTGTGCAAACTCGCTCGGTTTCCTGATGAAAGAGAGATGGCTCAGAGTTGAGTGTAGGGTTTAGGGTTTAGGGAATTCCGCTTTTGTCGGATATGGGATTTGGACTGTAGTTGAGGCTTAACATGGTTAACGCTGGGCTTTCAGTGTTGCAGGGCTTTGGATTTCCATCTTTGAAGTTCGAGGGTTGAGCGCTTAGAGAAACGAGTGCTTCGATACCTTTTCTGGATAGGTGGAAGGGTTCTCGGATTTAAAAAGCCGTGATGCCTCCCCCGGCCTACAAGGTGAACAACACCAGAAGCCAACCCTAAACCCTGAACCCGGCAGTCTGAAACTGTTTGGCCCAAACTTCTCGGCATGCCGGGCGAGCGACGCCCGCAGCAGCGCATCGGCGAGTCGTTGCGGGAGGTCCTCTGCCAACGGGCACAAGGCCACCACCTCCAAGTGGGCATTTCCGGGCAATCTTTTTACAGCCCCTTGCTCCTCCCAGAGAGCCCAATACCCCTTAATTAAGGAATATACCTTAAATTATAGGGCCGTTAATATTATGATTTATGGTATATGCCTTAAATACGGGGTATTGGGTGCCCTGGGCTCGTATCAACGGGCTCCCGCAGATGCTTCCGGGCTGGGGAAGTCGGGGTTGGCAAGCACATCTGAAATCCAAGCGACTTCACAGGCGAGAAGGTGCTACCCATAGGCCCCTAAGTAGCTCCTTGTTGGGATTACCTTATAGGATTCTAAATATAAACCATGAAATATTTAGAATCCTATAAGGTAACCCCAAAAAGGAGCTACTTAGGGGCCTATGGGTAGAATGTTTTCTCCCAGGAGCTCAGGAGCAGCGGAGTCATGGGTAGGGTTGAGCTGGGAGACTCTTCAGAGCTGTGCTGCCCTAAGGTGCCTCTATATATCAGTGGGCACGTATGTACCCAAAGCATGTCTCGCAGGCCACAGCTCAGGAGGAATACAAGGTCACTGCATCAAAGGGTTGTGATCGCAGTCATGCGCACAAGATGAACCCGGAGCCTCATTCATTGCTGGAATAGTGTAACATCTCCAAGTGCCTGGCCCGAGACCTGTTTGGGGTGTGAGGGTTGAGTTTAGGCTTCAAGGCGTGGTGAACTCTGAAAGACTAGCCTACTCCAACCTACCAAAATACACTTTTCTGCAGAGCCCCTACAAGAACCTTGTATTAGGGCCCTACGAGAAAGTCGTTACCAGTAGGCTAAGGAAGCCAATCAAGAACCTAGCTTGGCAAGGACTTCCCCAGCCTCTGTGTCAGGATGAACCTGGCCGAAGCACGTTTCGGTGAGCTGAATATGCCAACGGGCATGAAAAAATAGACTTTGGTTTCGGGGTACGTTATAGAATATCTGTACAAGGACAACAACAGGATAGGATGACACACTATTCCGACCCTTATTGCAATTCTGAGACGGCATTCGATGCAGACTTTGGTTTGTCACCCTAAACCCTCAGTTGTAGTAAAAGTGGCAGCCAGCGACTCAGGTCCACAGGGGCACCGGCCTGTGTCTTACAGGGCAACTAACCTCAGCAACGTCAATGCAGGTCCAATGTGCACCTGCATGGGGGATATACACAGGCTTTCTGTTTGGTGTTCTCCAGCAACAACGCCAGCAACCACAACAGTAGCAGACACAACAGGGGGAAGCGAGTTACAGGCCAGAACCTGCAGAACTAAGTTACACTGTCGAACTGCTGGTACGACACCTGCCCTAAACCCCTAACCCCAAGCCCCAGACCCTAAACCCCAAACCCCCCACCCCAAACCCCAAAACCCCCAACCCCAAAACCTAAACCCCAAGCACCGCAAACCCTAAACCCCAAGCCCATAACCCAAAACCCTCAAGAAAGAAATAGATAAAAAATTGCTCGTTGCTGTTGGCCATCCGGAAGCTCATGCTTTTCGTTGGGGACACAACCTTTCCATTTTCTAACAAACCAACTTCCGTTTCAGGGTTGCCCACACAGCCCAGTCCCAGCCCAGCTCAGAGAGCCCAGCCCAGCCCAGCCGCCCCAGCCCAGCCCACCAGCCCCACCACCACCCACCCCAGCCCAGCCCCCAGCCTGTCCCATCCGGCCAGCGCCAGATTCAAAATATGGCTCAAAAAGAACTGCCCAAAACGTTTCGGTCGAAACTCGGTCAAAACTTATTGGCACCCAAACCCTTAACAATTTCTATAAACCCCAAATACCCCAACCCCCCAAACCGTAAACCCTAAACCCCAAACCCTAAACCCCAAACCCCAAGTCCCTGAACCCAAAGCCCCCAAAGACTGCATCCCGGGATTCGGCCTCGACCAAGAGCTTTCCCGCTCCGGAAATGTCTCCCCGCGCAGTGCGCAGCCACGGCGAGAGGCTAAGGCGAATGGACCTAGGGTAGGAGATTGGAAACAATCTGAAAGTTGTTCTTTTTGAGAAGGCGGGGCGTGTAGTATACTGTAGCTCTATGAGGGGCTTAACAGGATATCAGAAACAATTCTTCAGACTCGTTTGTTAAGCCTCTGAAGTAGACAGGCAGATGTGTCGGTAGATACTTCGGTACAGCTAGTCGGACAGACCGATTGAAGTTAGAATTAGAATGGAAAGATAACCTAGGCCTACGCATCCTAAATCTTCATAACGATCACTGTCTCTGAAACGCAAGGCAGACGCGGTTCAGGGTCAAAGGCTTAAGGTTTAAGTTAAGCCTCTACAGCACTCACACTGAAGTAGCTCTGATGAGAGGCTCCGGCGGAGTGTTGCTGGACCAACACAGGAGCCTGATTAAGACACCTTGTGTTTCAATAGGGTTCCTAATGTATGGATCCTAGTTTTGCGGGTTCAAGGACCAGGGTGTCATCATCAAGTTCCTACATCGATATTTTTGGCTCTACGGAGGCCGTACAGCTGACGATGCCTCCCCTCCCAGACTTTAGTCCAAACCCACACCCTCTTGTGAAGCCCAGTCGCAGCGACGTCAACAGCACCTGACCGAAGACAGCAAGAGAGTTTTGAGGCAAATCCTGACCGAAGACAGAAAGAGAGTATTGAGGCAAACCGCCCCAGGCACATCATTATCGCAACCTCAAGCACCTAGAGACACTAAGCCCAACAAAGACCCTATTAGGGAGCGGAAAGACATGCTCGCAAGCTGCGAACCTCTCAGAGATTAGCATGTCAAGAGCCCTTCTTTCAGGGCTTGGGGTCTGGGCCTTCAGGAATAGGGGAAGCTACAAGAGCTCAGGAACCCTGCGAATTTCAGAAGCAAATGAAACCAAGTAAAGAATAGCAGGATTCCTGATTATCAAAGCCCGAAATAAACAAGGGACCCCAAACCCTAAATCTTATAAACCCTGAACCAGAAATCCTAAGCCCCAAACCTCCAAACCTTAAATCCTACACCTAAACCCCATCAGCGTTCGGCGCCGGCGCCTCCCCCCGTGCGTCTACTTGCCCAGAAATGCCGAGACGTTCCAGCGCCCTCCGGAGCGGCGCTGCCTTGCCGTTTTGGGGTGTGGGGTGTCGGGTTCAGGGTCTAGGGTTTGGGGTTTCGGGTTTCGGGTTTAGGGTTTTGGGGTTTGGGGTTAAGGGTTTTGGGGTTTAGGGGTTTAGGGTTTAGGCTGCAGGGTTAAGGGCTTAGGGTTTGCGATGGGGTTTGGGGTTTTACGTTTGTTGGGGTTGCAAAGAAAAGCTGTCCATGTACCCAACTAGTAGATACTTTGGCCTTAAGGTAGTCCACTATCTGGGTACTTTGGGACCATGGTATCTACTATTTGGGTGCATGGACCCTTCGGGAAATGTTTTCGGGTTAAGGGTTTAGGGTTTAACATGTTCTTTTTCTTTTCTGTGGTGTGTGTGTGTGTGTAGGGTTTAGGG
>CAJNJA010103063.1:0-13898 GCA_905231915.1 Symbiodinium necroappetens
CTTCCGCGCATTTAAATCCTGAGCCATGGTGTAGAGCTCTAGGACTTTAGATATTGGGATCTAGGGTTTACGAGATAGGCTGTTGGACTTTGGTTTGTGATTTGTTGGACTTTGGTTTATGTTTTAGGCTTTAGGATTTAGCTTGTAGGATTTCGGGTCTTGGGGTATGGGATTAGGAATGCACGGTGTGTGATGTGGGGTGTAGGGTTATGAGGGGAACCTTCAGGGATTGAAAAGGAAGGCTAGGATTAGGAAAGACCGGCGCGGCCTCACTGCGTAGAACCGGGGCTTTTGGGTGCATCATACCATGGGGACCATATGGGGCAAAATGACTCGTTCTTCCGACCTCTACGGTACTCCACTACAGTGATGTAGGCCCTTCATAATCAGAATAAGGTGTTGGGGTCGGACAAAATATAGTCACAATAAGGAGCCCCCCCAAAATAGTNNGGTAAGTATTTAGGCCCCTATGTTATTCAGAGTGGTGTGAGCCCGGATAGAGAGACGCAGACCGGCAGACCCAAACTGAACTGCCTAGTGTTGGAAGGCACAAACGAAGCCAGGCAGGACTGCATTGAGCCCAGACAAACCCTATACACCCCCTGCCAACGCCGGCACAGCGCAACTGAACTGCCAGCCCAACGCTGGGAAGACTTCTGAGGCTTGTCGAGCATCGGGGCGTCTGCTTAGGGGCTGAGTATCCTAGCCCCAAAAAGGTTAACCTTCCAGATTTTGTAGGGTTATATATAAGCCCCAAAGGGTTAAAGGTTACCTACTCAGCTACTCAGGCTATGTTTCTGCAACAGGGAGACAGGCTAACGAAATTCAATCTCGTCATGGGTGAAGTAGTCAAGAATGCACAGAACCTAGCAGTCTGAACAGTCGAGAATAGATATTCAGACATTTCTTTCCATACTCTAGCTGCAATAGTAGCATAGTATCGCCAACACCCTAGTCTTGCACAGACGGCCTCTACAGTGTGGCTGATTGCCCCGTCTATCGCGGGAGATGTCTAGCAGATCAGAAAACACTGTAGGTCTAATCTAGACTTGTGCTTCAAAACCAAGCTGCCGTCTTTGCTACTGTTCAGCTTTGTAAGGAAGACGCTGGAATAAACAGGGTATAGGGGGTACTGAATTGCGACCGGATCTCTGTACATGGGGGTAGTGGGCCTGAGGGATCTTAGAGAACCTAAACACTTGAGCCTGACATCTCCGATTTGAGGTCAAACCTTGCACAGTGTGAGACCGTGTCCTTTAAGGAACATGGGTACTTGGAAGTAGAGTGACAACTTAGGCAACGATGGTTGCCGATACATACATTCCCACAAGCTCCGCAACATATTGCCAACAAAGAAACTCGACATTTTCCATAATGAACTGTAGTATAATATGATATAACACAATAGAACATAACATAGTATATTACAATCAAAGAGTGTTGTTTCCCGCCCAGGCGGCCCCAAAAAGCAGCACGGCTACTGGAGCGCCGTGCGAAACGCGGGCCGCTTCTTTGGCAAGCACGCGGAGGAGCATATACCTGGATTGACATTTGGGCCATTCTTAGCATGATCGCGTTTTGGGTTTATGGTAACCAGGACCATCGACGGCTCCTTTTGTGTTGATTGAGCTTTCGGGCAGCAGGTTTTTGTTTTAAACCCTAAACCCCTAAACCCTAAACCGGCCAAGGTGGGCTGTAAGCTTTAGGAGGAACCCTGTGCTCCAATGGGACGAAATGGGGACAACTCCTGGGGAGAACGTTCAGCTAGTCGTAACCCAGGTATCCGAGTGCTTGCAACCAACTTTCGGGCACTGCTGCTTCGAGGCCTAAACCCCGAAGCCCCAAAACCCTAACCCTATGTGCACTTCTTCTTTGCCATCCCTAAACCCATACGTAGGGCTATAAGTAGGATAACTATAGTTATGACCTATATTAGGGCACTCAGAAACTCCACTTTTACTTACCCATGCACCTCCAAGTAAGCCCTAGATGCCAATCCCAGAGCACCTATGCTCGCTTCATTTCTTTGAGCTCCGGTGCAGCTGAATCAAGCGGATGTGGTTGGCATTGGCGTGCCAGTAAAGGTGCGTGTTCGCGACAAGAAGGCGCCTTCGGAGCAGGGGTCCACGGGGGGTTTAGGATCTAGGGGGCAAGGGTGTAGGGGTTTGAGGTTCAGGGGTTTAAGGTTTAGGGGTTTAGGGCTTAGGGGTCAAGGAGTTAGGGGTTTGAGGTTTAGGGGTTTAAGGTTTTGGGGCTTAGGGTTTAGGGTTTGGTGGCTAAGGGTTTGGCGTTTAGGGGTCGGGCGAACAAAGGCTTCTGGATTCCCAACATGGTTTCTTGTTCCCAGAGAGTCCAATATCCCTTAATTAAGGAATATACCGTAAATCTTTTTAGGGTTCCTACTATAGCTTAAGGTATATTCCTTAATTATAAGGAATTAAGGGATAATGGAGTCTCTGGGCATGCCATCTTGACAGAGCGCAGCTACGAGCATGTGACCGAGATGGTCGACTGGAAGCATTTGGGACTTGAAGCGGAACTGTTCATGGGACCTCCACAGGACCCTAAACCCTAAACCCTAAGCCCCTAAACCCCTAAGCCCCTAAACCCTAAACATCCCTAAACCCCTAAACCCAAATTGTTCATGGGACTTACAGTAAGAACCCTAACAGGAAGACAGGTATGAATCCTGAGCCCGGAGTCGGCATGAGCCCCATATAGTACTTCGCAGGAACTGCCCCCGAAACTTAGAAATCCTAAAAGCCCTAAACCCTGAATCCTTAACCCAAAACCCTAAACCCTAAATCCTAAACCCTAAATCCTAAACCCTAAACCCTAAATCCTAAGAGCCCTAAACCCTAAATCCTAAACACCCAAACCCCCATCTCCGAACCCACGAACACCCACGAACAAAGCAATAGGCGGATGAAGCACGAGAAGAAGACAGACAAGACAAAAAGTCTTGAAAGTACACAGAAAGCCACACATACTGATCAAAAAGCATTGCCAAGCGAACAACTCTAAACCCTAGACCCTAAACCCTAAGCCTAAGCGAGGTCCCCCCAATCTCTGAACTTGAAGCCTAAACTTGGTACCCTTAGAGGCGCAGTCACCCTAAACTTAGGGTTTAGGGTTTAGGATTTAGGGTTTGGGGTTCAGGGTTTAAAAACTTAAACCCGGAACCCTAAACCCTAAACCCTAAAACCCGGAAACCTACAACTCACAGGACAACTTCGTCGACTCCCTGGACACCTTCGCCCAGCTGTGGCTGGGCCAAACTTCCGGCTAAGGTTGAGCGTTTTAGGGTTTAGGGTGTAGGGTTTAGGGTGTAGGGTTTAGGGTTCAGGGTTTAGGGCCTAGGGTTTAGGGTTTAGGGTTTAGCGGCTATATGCCTCTCCGGTGTTGTTTTGGTTGTTCCTCCTTGGGGCTGTGGCGTGGTTTATGAGGAGCTCCAGAACATAATATAGAGGCCTTAATAGTTAGAATAGGGTTCGGGGGTATGTTCTACGAAAATTATTTGATGGAACCCCGCCCAAAACCCCATTCTAATTGTTAAGGTCCCTGCAATATATGTATTGGGCCTTGCCGGGGTGGATTGTAGGCTTGATCGCTTGACCCTACAGGTCCAATTGCAAAATCAGATACCCCCGCTGACACCCAGCTACATGTATGACAAGTATCCTAAACCAAATGCCTATTCCCTGAACCCAAAGCCTTGGATACTGCCCCCCATTCAGTAATAGTTTAGTCATATTCTTAATATGGATATAGAAGGCCCTGAATAGTAACCCGATTATAGACTGTTTCTGTATGGGGGCAGCACCCAATCTAAACCCTAAACCCTGTAGATGTTAAGATCAGGGTGTTTGAAAAGCTGCAGCAGCCAGGTTTCTGGGATTCTAAGCCCGGGATGGCCCCTGTCCGTGTTTAAGCGGATGTACCGCTCCGCCCCGCCACCCTAATCATCGAATGCGTGGAACCTCAAAAGACCCTACACCTTAGGCTAAACCCTAAACCCCTAAACCCTAAACCGCAAACTAAACCCTAAACCCCTAAACCCCTAAACCCTAAGCTAAAGCCTAAACCCCTAAACCCCTAAACCCTAAACTCTACACTAAACCCCTAAACCCCTAAACTCTGAACCCCTAAACCCTGAAGCCATCAACCTTAGAACCTTGAGCCTCACGCCAAAGCCCACAACGCGAAGCCCCTCCAACCACCTTCCCAGACCCCCGGGATGATCTAAAAAGTAGATCCCCTAATTTGGGGGGTTCCTTAAAGGGCTCCTCAAAGGGATCTAAAAGGGGATTATCGGGTTTCATAAGGGTTTGGGGTTTAGGATCTTGAAAGTAGAACCCCTAATTTCGGACCCTACCTAACTAGTAAAGGGTACATAATAGGAAGCCCCCTATCATAGGGATCTACTGTCAAACCTAAATGCCCTAATCATAAGCCCTAAACCCATATAGATCCGTTTATAAAGGAGCCCTGAAAGGAACGCTTAAAGGAACCCCCTATAAAGGGATCTGCTTTTTGGATCCTCCCTTAAGGGGTCTGGGTTCAGGACATCCGGAGAGAGAGATCCCAGAAACCCAACCATCAACGTGAAAATTCTGTCGGTTAGGGTTTAGGGGTTAGGGGTTTAGGGTTTAGGGTTTAGGAACCCCTAGACCCTAAACCGTAAAACTTACACCAAAGAGCCCTAAAACTTAATTGGGGGTTTTAGGGGCCTGAACGCACTCCCAGGAAAGCCTTTGAGAAGAGAAGATCAGCCTCGCGCAAGGCACAGCTTGATGGAGCTCT
The DNA here is from genome assembly GCA_905231915.1 of Symbiodinium necroappetens. Taxonomy (NCBI): domain Eukaryota; class Dinophyceae; order Suessiales; family Symbiodiniaceae; genus Symbiodinium; species Symbiodinium necroappetens. The sequence continues at coordinate 4,804 of CAJNJA010103063.1, forward strand.
ATCTCAGCAACAACCTGATTGAGGCCGGTGTCCTTCAGGGCACGGGGGTTTAGGGCTCAAGGTTTAGGGTTTAGGGTCTAGAATTGAGGCCGGTGTCCTTTAGGGCACGGGGGGCTTAAGGTTTAAGAGTTTAGGGTTTAGGCTTGAGGTTTAGGGTTTGGGGTTGGGGTTCCTGTGAATTAAATGCATAAGGGGCTTATAATGAGGGCTCTATCAGTTAGGAGCAGAAACAACCTGATTCAGGCCGATGTCCCAAACCGCAATCGCCCCGAACCCGAAACCCCTGAACCCCTAAAGCTGCAACGCTCTCGAACAGAATGCAGATAGCAATTTAAGCGGCCTGAATAGACACCAATATGGGGCCCACTTCTTCTAGAAAACCATCAGCAAAGGTATGCTAGCCCTAGATGGCTCCAGGTAAGCCTTCGTTGGGGGCTGTGATCCTTTAGTGTGGCCTGGTTTCGTCGTGTTCGCTTGTTTGCTAGTTTGTTCCATGGCGGGTTTGTACGCTTTGCGGTTTGTGGTTGTATTGTACATCCAGTGCTTACGTGATATTGTAGGGTGGAGGCGATGCTCGAAGACGAGCATGATCAAAGCCCTCAAGGCAGCGTTCCCTTCTCTCGTCAGCGACGTCGAATGGTGTCCTGCTCGGATCTCGATCGTGACTACTACTGCTGGGCAGGCATCCACGAGGCAAGCAAGCTTCTGCTTCCAGCGCCATCGCGCGAATTCCTCCTGGGCCATGACGCATGCGCCGAGTCGCAGATAGGCACGCTCACAGCCATCCTGCTTGCCTGTGCGAGATTGCTGTGAGCCAGCCCCTTCGAGCACTATCCACTCGGTGCTAGCGAGCACGCTCATCGATGGCGATCACTCGCTCGCTGGAGGATCTAGAACGCAGATGTCCGAGATGGTCGCCTATAAATCACGTAGCTTGGTACTTTACGGTAGCAAATCCGGGATGTCAATTTCCAGATCCATGTCTGGGGTTGGGTTTATTGATAGGCTCCGGCTACACAAGGATTTGAACAAAAAAACGTCTGGATAGCACCATATATCTCCTAATGCCTGGTTCTTCTTAGTCTGCTGTTTTGGGGTTCTGCCCCCTTGAACTTTGCATAAAAGGGTATCCGACAAACAAGTTTGAATACCGTCCAAGAGGAGCAGAGATCTATGGTTGATGATATAATTCCTGCATTACCCATAGTAAGGAATATACCATAATTCCCATAGTCTAGGGTCCTTAAGGTAATGCAGGATTTATACCATCAACCGTATGTTCTCCCCAGGATCTTAAGCTAGAATACGATGTTTTAGACTGAAATTCCGAAGGAAACCACCATTCTTCTCCACAATACAATGGAAATTTGGCGCCGACTGGGGACACTCCACAACCCAACATGGTGTGCTTCAAGTGTAGCTGTGCGCGAAAGGGACACGCTGTAGAAGGGAAACCCTACATCCTGTGCCGCTGTGTATGGGTCATCCTCGTAAGTAGTACCTAAACCCTTAACCCTAAACCAAATCTTAAGCCCTAAACCCTAAACCCTCTTAATGAGCAAGTCCCGCTGGCGCATGGAGTAAAGAGGCTACCGCACTTAAACAAAAACCCTTTAATCACAGTCTGCCGCAATCTCGAATGTCAGAACCCGAAGCCGCAAGCCATCATCTAAGCGGGTCCCTAAACCCTAAGCCCTAAACTCTGAGTCCATGTCGAGTTTCATTGAATGAGCGGCCCCAACCCAGACCCATGGGAAGATCTAGAAAGTAGATCCCCGAATTTGGGACCCTAACTACTAAAGGGCATCTTTTGGCGTTCTTGAGCATTGTCAAGCTGTGGCGCAGCCCGTGTTCCTCTAGTGTTCGTTTTGGTGAGGGAGCTGTGTGCGCGGCTGGCCGCACCCGTACGTACAGTCACTTCTTTCTGCTGTATCCACACGTGATGAAGTCCAGATGTGTGGAGCTTCCTGCTTGAAGACCATCTTCGGTTGCCATGCGTTACAAAGGGCACTTTATAGGAACCCTCTTCAGGGATCTACTTTTTGGATCCTCCCGAAGGTTTGGGGAATGAGGGGCTTCAATAGATCTGAAAATGTGGAGTAGTAGGATCCTTGCGGTTAAGGATGCCTGAATCATCAGCCACCTGAAACCTGCGGAAAGTTTCATGGAACCCTGACAAGACAGCTGGACCCCAGTAGACTGGCAGAGCCCTTTTATCAGAAGCTGGCTCTGTGGGGTTGCCTTCCCTCGAGGAGCTGCGCTCGGTGCACTTTGGCAGAAGCACCCTAAACCCTAAACCCTAAACCCCTAAGCCCCAGAACCCTAAACCCCCCTAAAAAGTTTGGGGTTTAGGGTTGAGGGAATCAGGGTCTGGGCTTTAGAGCCTGGGGACTAGGGTTCGGGTGGGGGAAACGGTTTAGGCTTTCGTGTTAGGGTCAACCCCGGCCCAGGTACCGTAAATCCTTAGCATTACCTTAAACTTAAGGACCCTAGACTATGGGAATTATGGTATATTCCTTACTATGGGTAATGCAGGATTGATATCATCAACCGTAATTTTGTGTTTTTCGTTTTCTGTCTTGGCCTCCTTCGAAAAGCCAAACCAACGAGGCACAGGGCCCTGGCCTTAAGGTGTGTTACAGGGCAACCTTGTTTGAGCCAGGGGCCGCCATGTGTCCTTGCCAAAGCTCCTGCTAGGCTATGCACCTCAGAGCTAGTCCCTTCTTGTGGAACTTGGCCCATGCGCGAGTTTTGCGATTTGAGATTTAGTCAGTTTAGTCCAGAAGCACCTAGAACAGCCATTGCATGTAGACCAGAGGCACCTAGAACAGCCAAAAATCCTGCAGTACCCAAGACAAAGGATATGCGATATTTCCCTAGTGCAGGATGCATAGATAACGTGGGATGTTGTCCCCTTGGTGCCCATCTATTGAAAACCTGTAAAGGGTCGGAAAAGACCGGATAAAAGCCGCCGAGCCCGACAAAACCCTATATCAGGCCCCATAAGATCTTCTGACGCCCCACTTAGTAGTAGAGTAGGTAGCCTTTAACCTTTTTGGGGGTGGGGTAGCATACTCCCTCTATACCCAGACCCCCGGGAGGATCCAAAAAGTAGATCCCTTAAGGGGTTCCTATAAAGTACCCTTTAGTAGTTAGGGTCCCAAATTAGGGGATCTACTTTCTAGATGCTCCCGGGGGTCTGGGTAATCCCAAAAATCAACCTTTAGTTCCCTTCGGTACTGGAGAAGTAGGTTACTATATTCATGCCATAATCTAGCCCAAACCATATTCCGCTGACTCAGACCCCTAGGTTGCTGGGTTCTTGTTAAGGGTTTAATCATTTAGTTTAAGTTGCCGTAATAAGGAAACCATATTATTTACTATAGATCCCTATTGTGGGGATCAGGCTGTAGGGCCTTGGGTGAAAGGCCTAAACCCGATAGAAACCCTCCAAACCCGATGTAAGAGAGCGAGCTGTGGCCCGATGTAACTGACTCTAAATTCCCTGTATCATATATAATGAATTCCAGAAAGTTGGAACACGGATTTAGGATGATTAGTGCTAGGATCCCCTATACTTTACCTTTAGGGCGTGAGGACAGCAATCCAACTTTCCGGCTTCTACTACAATGAATTAGGGTTTAGGGTTTAATTTAAGGTTTATTCCCTACCCTAAGGGATTTTGAAGTCTCCCTAAACCCTAAACCCTAGACCCTAAACGGCGATAAAAAAAAAGACCCTAAACCCGAAAATTTTGAAGTCTCCCTGGAGAACCAAGGCTCCTTTTAAAGCAGCTTCCGAAGTTGGCGATTCTGGACCGGGTCGGAGTTGCATACTCGAGAAGCTTGTTCCCAGACCCCTTAAGGGAGCATCCAAAACAGTAGATCCCGTAATGGGGGTTTCCTGCAAATAGACTTTTATATAGTAGACAAAGGTCCCAGATTAGGGCATCTACTTTCTAGATCCTTCTGGGGCCTAAACCCTAAACCCGAAACCGGGGAAGATCTAGAAATACTACGAATTCTTGGGACTGCCTACTTTTGCTGCGTACATAGTATGCAGGCCAAAATCATTCGAACGGGGGTTTGGGGGAGGGGACAGTAGGATTCTCAGGGGTTCATACCGTTGAGGGATGCTCTAAAGGGTTACCTATGAGGGCTACTGCAAGGGTTCAGGGTATCATGGGGTTTTGCATGGACCTTCAAGTTCAGGGTTTAGGAAAAGGCTTCATCGGGGGTTGACTAGGGCTTAAGGTTCAAGGACAGGGTTCATAAGGGTTTCATACAGTACTTATACTAGGGTGTCTACGGACTATGTGGGCATCTTTCAAAAGGGTTGTTGTAGAATTGTAACGGGGATTGCGCAAGCCATGTACAACAAAGGTTGTCTAGGCATGTAACAGTAGTATGGTTCGCTACTCTGTCCTTTTGAATCGAGTTTAGATGGGCTTTCATTTAAGATGTGTTTATGCTAGAGCCTTTGAGGGTTTAGGGCTCTGCTGTCTGTGATTCAACTTACCATCTGTTGCTGCTTTGTTGTGTCGTGCTCTCTCACTCCCTCTCTATCTCTATCTCTCTGTCTGTGTCTGTTGCTCTCTCACTGGTATTTCGGCGGTTGTTCTTGTCTCCCTGTCTTGTTTGATTCTTTCCTTCTCTGATGCTTGAGCTTTCCTCTGACTATGGCCTCAGGGGTTCACAGTTCACACTGCTGGCTTGAAAAGCTTGGCAGCTCAATGAGTGCACTTTAAGCTTTTTGGGATAATATGAACCCTTACAGAACTGAAAGTGTACTCCTTTTTGTGCTTATGAACTCAGCAGCCAAGCAAGCCTACACCCTCACCCCTAGCAGTTATGTCATAAGCCCCGCACTGTCAACCTCCCAAAATTCATCCCTACACCCTCTACCCAGAGACTCCTATGTCCCTTAACTAATTAAGGAATATACCTTAAATCTTATGAGGGTTCCAATTATAGTTTAAGGTATATATTCCTTAATTAAGGGATAATGGAGTCTCTGGGTACCCAGATCTTCCAAGGTCCCTTAATCGAGGAAGTTGCCTTACCCAGAGCACCCAAAACCCCTTAATTAAGGAATGTACCTTAAATTATAGGGGCCCTTAATATCATGATTTCAGGTATATTCCTTAATTAAGGGGTTTTGGGTTCTCTGGGTACATCGTATTAGCGATCCTTCTAGAATTTCAGATATGTTCCTGAATTCGGGATCTTGCAAGATCTAAGTACCCCCAACCCCCAAGCCCTAATCCCGACCTGCGCCAAATTCGAGCAAACCCTGAGCCCGAAGCCGTGTTCTGCTAAATCTGTGGCAATACTACGGTTGAGGGTATAAATCCTGCATTACCCATTTTTTTCGAACGCGCAAGGCCCCGGTGCAGACACTGTTCTAACACGCACATGCGCTGAACAGAATACTCTCTGTTTGAGCCCATCAGCACCGACCTATCCTAATTCGGGATTGAAAGACATGGGTTCTGCGGTTGATGATATGAATCCTGCATTACCCATAATAAGGAATACACCATGATTCCCATAATTTAGGGTCCATAAAGTAATACAGATTTATTTCATCGGCCGTAGGTATTCTGACTGTAGCAAGAAGGAGAAGGGCCCTCAAAACAATCGGCGTTCTTTGTCTGTTGGAGGCCTGGCTTCCTTTTGAATGTTGGCTCTTGCAAGATGGCTTATTTCAAAAAATGCTTTAAACTAACCTAAACCCTAAACCGTAAACCCTATGGTAGGATCTGCCTGCAGCAGCAGCCTGCAGCACCGCCCGCTGTAAGCCCTGATCCAGGCACCTGCTCCCGAGAAGAAGCCGGCCCCGACACCAGGGTTTAGGGTTTAGGGCTTAGGGTTTAGGGTTTAGGGTTTTCGCCGGAACTCGCGAGGTTCGAAACGGGCGGTTCCGGAAGCTATGTCCCACAAGGACAAAAAAGCCAAGGACATGGCAAGGCCTCGAGACTGAGATCGGTATGCGAAAGCCTAGCAACGGGGCCCGGATGGCGGATGAGATGCAGGAGCACTGGAAACTCTATAAAGTCCATCTACGTGGAGACGACGAAGAACCCTAAACCCTAGACCCTAAACCCTAAACCCAAACCCTAAACCCCTAAACCCCTAAACCCTAAAACCTAACAACCCTAAAACCCTAAACCCTAACCCTTAAGTGCTAAAACCAACAACTCCCCGAACGATCTTGGAAGATCTGGGTCCTTAGAGGAGCCCTCTCTCGAAGGGTTTTGGGTTTCGGGTTTAAGGTTTAGGGTATAGGGTTGGGGTTTAGGGTTTAGGGGTTAGGGGTTTAGGGTTTAGGGTTGAGGGGTTTAGGGTTTAGGGGTTTAGGATTCAGGCTTTAGGGGTTTAGGGGTTAGGGGTTTAGGGTTTTAGGGGTCTTAGGGGCTTTAGGGGTGTAGGGGTTCGGGTTTAGGGTTTAGGGTTTAGGGGTTTAGGGGCTTAGGGTTTAGAGTTACCCAAAGTGCCGAATACAAGTTGTTCGGGGCAATCCACGGGATCATCAGATTCGCAGGTTAGCATGTCGGAGAGATCACCGTCATAGCCTATACTATTCTTTCTAGAAATCACTATAAACCCTATATCGGCGTCTCAGGTGCTGTTGATTCCAGTAAATCCTCAACCATCTCACTTACGACTCCGCCCAAAACCCGTGAACCCAAATCTACAGGTCTCAGCCCCTAGGCCCTAAACTGGCCCTAAACCCTAAACCCCTAAAGAAAGAAACCTTAAACTGCGAGCCCCAGCCCCTTCTAGGGTTTCGGGTTTAGGGGTTTAGGGGTGTAGGGTTTAGGGTTTAGGGTTTAGGGGTTTAGGGAATCGAAAGCCCAAACTTCCAAGTGGCGGTCGCGCGCAGGATCTGTCCGGAAACGACCTTTGCAAGGCGACAGTGGTGCGTGCTTCACCCTACTTGGAGGGTCAGGGGACTTATGTTTCAAGGTTTTAGGGTTTAGGGTTTAAGCTCTGCAACCCTGGGGGGACTTAGTAGAACCCTAAAGGGAATCTATATGGGTTCTATGAGGGTTCCTCTAAATCGATCTAGGGTTCCATAAGGGGTCCTGGAGGGTCAGGAGACTTAGCAGGTGGGTAGTACGTAGACTTATAAGTACCCGACAGGGGGTCCTAATTGGAGTTTTGATACTTATATAGTATCTCCTTACTAAGTCCCCTATATTTATAGGGACCCTACAAAAAAGTAGTTGCTGGTGGGTTCAGAAGGTATAGTAGATAAATATGGTTTCTTATTATGGTAGCTTAAATTAGATCCCGTATACTTAACAAGGACAAGAACCCAAAAAGATCCTGATGCCGACACAACTGTCGGTCTCGATGGTCGCGAAGTACGCCACCTTGCGGGGTTTAGGGTTTAGGGTTTTAGGGTTTAGGATTTTAGGGTTTAGGGTTTAGGATTTAGCAGCAGGTTTAGTGTTCAGGCTGGGTCCGCTTGGCGGCGTCTCAATGCGGGGAGCTGCCATCTTCGATCTCCCCTTGCCAGAGGCGATCGCAGAGGATCCTCTCGCTCGCGCTTTGCCGAAGTATGTACGGCACGTGACCGGGGTTTCTTCTTGCAGTTGAGTGGCAGTATGCCACGCCGTGGCAAGTTGCCCACAGACCAATCGGCAAGAAGACTGTCGTCATCAACGAAGGGCATGAGTGGACCTTCGGCCGAATGATTGTCTTGGCATCTTCCCCAGGCCCCCTGGGAGGACCCAAAAAGTAGATCCCTTTATAGGGGGTTCCTATAAAGGACCCTCTAGTAGTACAGGGTCTTTCTAGATCCTAAGCCCTTAACCCGAATGAAACCCTGTAAGCCCTTTAGATCCCTTTAAGGAGCCCTTTAAGGAACCCCCCCAAATTCGGGGATCTACCTTCCAGATCCTCCCGGGGGTCTGGGTCGTGCTGCGAGTGACTCCCGTGTCATTCTGGCTTCTGAAACCCCTCCTGCCTTTGGTGTGTGGCGAGCTGCCCTAAACTCTGCTGGGTTCCCTTTCAAGGGATTTAAGTTAAGCTACCATAACAGGGATCTATAGTAATAATACGATTACTTTTTGAAGGATTTAATGTTAGTGACCATAATAGGGATCTATGGTAAATAATACGGCTTCTTTGTCATGGCAACTTAAAGTAAATGCCTTAGCAAGAACCCAGTCTGCTTTCCCCGAACAGACCCTCGCTCCGAAACCGAGTGGAAACGAAGCCCAGCCACCTAACTCCCGATTATTCAACCTCACGCGCATACCAAACAAAGATACATCATGAAAGCATAGACGCCCGAAGCAACTCTGCAATATCCAAAAGTGTTATTGCAGGCACCGGACTACCGCCAGTATACCATCTTTCATCTTCGAAAACTGAAGGCAGGGCGCCCTGCTGTTTCGGAGTTTGTGGTTTCGGGTCGAGGGGTGCACCGCCATTCTGCCCCGTATGGTTGCTTGGAGGATGCAGGGTTCAGGGTTTAGCGTTCAGGGTTTACGGTTTAGGGTTCAGGGTTTAGGGTTTAGGGTTTAGGGTTCAGGGGGACTTGTGAGTATGCAAACTTTTTGGTTATGCGCACCCTACTGGGGGCCACCCGCCTAAACCCCAGCCCTAAGCCCGAAACCCAAAACCCTAAACCCAAACCCCGCACCGGTTCAGCGAATCTCGAGCTTCCTAATTTAATGCGTTGGGCGTAACTCTCGGTTTTCACAGCGCCTCCAGGCAGCATATGCATAGACTCTCCTTTAGATATGTATTTATGTAGTTTTGCCTACATTAGTATAATAGCAATGAAAAGTAACAACAGTAAACATACCAACAAAAGTCATAGTGGCAAGAATAGTTACAACAGCAGGCGGCGAATAATGATAATCGCGCGGATAATCATAGCAATAGCAGCGATGGGGACTATAACAACAACTGCAACAGAGCGAACATAGCAATATATTACGAGTGATTTCCGTGTTCAGCGTAAAAGATGTTATCAATAAAAAAACATAAATAACAATAGCCGTTACAACCACTAGAAACAAGAATGATAATGATAACAGTACTCATAGTGTGATAGTAGTCGTCGTCGTCGTAGTTGTA
>CAJNJA010103074.1:0-18586 GCA_905231915.1 Symbiodinium necroappetens
TATATATATGTATGTATTGATGTGCACATGCATATATATATATATATTAACATTTATAATTGTATTTCTAGCTATAGTTATAGCTATATTCATAGTTATAGTTATAGTTATATTTATTTATAGTCCCCTCCAAAACCCACCTCGATGTATCAAACAAGTCGGCGTACGGCCAACAGCCGCCCATATAAGGCCCGTGTTAGTTTGAACAACTTTGTGGGCCAATCTTGGTTCCCAGGCTTGGGTCTGTGTTAATTAACTCTGACCGCTGGATCCAAGAACCAAGAACCAAGATTCCCAGAAAAGTGTTCGGACAGCATCTTGATTCCGGCACCCGGGCCCGGGCCAGTGTTAATGAACACGGGCCCCGTGTTAATTAACACGGGGCCCCGGAACCAAGAACCACGAACCAAGATTCCCAGAAAACTGTTAGGACTAATCTTGGTTCACACGCGTGGGTCCGTGTTTAACACGGGCCCGGGCCCAAGCGCGGGAACCAAGATGCCGTCCGAAAACGTTTCTGGAATCTTGGTTCCAGGACCCTTATCCCTCGTACCCAGACACGACCCTTTCAGGACCAGTACCATCTAGTCGATATAGTCCTTCATTTTCGTGATCACTGGTTCATGGCCCGTGTTACTTGTTACGGGCCTAGTGATTCGTATGGGTCTCCTTCATTATTTCTATTCGCAGTTCTATCATAACATTCAGGCAGAATTTGTACTCACAAACAATGTTGCTGGTAATGCTAGTAGTCCTACCAAGCCGTTGGAAAACCCTGCTGCAGATCCTGAACCCTATAAAACATGTCCGCGAACTCTCAAGCCGTGGATCCATACTAGGGAATGCAGTAACTACTGGTAGGGGTCTTTGTTACGGTACAAGGAGGTCGCTGCCTTAAACTCCCAGTTTAGGGTCAAAGCTTCAGGTTGAGGACTTAGGATTTCAATGCATTCAGTTTAAGCTCTTCCGGGCAGCAGTGGTCAATTTCGGATTTACGGGCAGGCCGTGGGCCCGGGGTCCATGCCCCCCAAGGCTTAATAGGGCTCCGCGACTAACCTTGTAGTCTAGCTGAGTGCTAAAGCCGTCATTTAAGACGTCAGAGGAATGGCCCGAATGGCTATGTGTTGGGGTCGTCTAAAATGCTACAGAACGAGTATTTATAGGTCTATGACCACAAATAGATTATGTGATTTGCTTCACAAGTCCTGTAGACAAAAACTGGCGAACTTTGATGGAGAGGGTTACCATCGTACGGCTTGTGGTTGAAGGGGCGCTCCTGGGCACTTGCGAAATACAAAGCCTGGAAGTGGAATCTAGAGTAGGGGTCGAACAATCAAATGGCGAGAGTATCTCAATATACTTGTGTTATTTTATACCCAGATATGAAAACCGGATATTGGTGTATTTTCCAAACCTTCATGTTGTCTATATTTGTTCGCCAAAGTCGGCATTTGAGCGAATGTCAAAAATAAGTAACAGAATTTAGAGCGTTGGTAATTCAAACATGGTTCCTTTACAAAGATCCGTGAGGTTATCGGGGTCTTTGTGCAAGGGCCCATATCCTTCACTTATGATTTATGTATATTTATGTATATGGTGTTTAAGAGCTGCCAAGGATTGTTGTCACCAACTATCCAGACCTCTATAAAAACATGTTGAGAACCTTGGTAAGCTTCAAAGTTACAGGGACGCTGAAGAAAATTTGTGCCTTGGTTACAGCAGGCTTGTTTTCTGTGTTGTTATCGGCTATCGGGATTTTCGTACAAAGTGTGTAGCAATACACAAAGACTCTACAAAAACATTGATTACCAAGTATGATAACTTCTATGCTATGATGTAATGTTGGTGCATTTGCAGGTGAAACGAGCGCACTCCCAAGTATTTCACAGCCAACATGCACACCGGGTGGCCAGCTGTTCCGAACATTTTGCTGAGCATCCTAACCCCCGACCTTTAATCAGCAACCATCACCTGCAGGACGTTGAGATAGGTCATTTGGCATCAAAACCACTGGAGGGTTAACCCGTGTCGTATCTCAAAACATACGCGGGAGTGTGGCGGAAACAGAATATTGAGAGGTAGAAACAGGGATCGCGGACAAATTGTGCACAACATTTTGGCGGGGACGCGATTTCCGGAGGCGCAATTATTACCGGTTTGGCTTCCGAGGTGGGTTTTGGAGAGGTGGGGGTAGCATATATATATATACATATACACGAAAGAAGTATACCACAATACAGTATGTCGGTATATAATAGGATGTATGAAAATATTAGTACAGTTTGATATAACATGATATAAATCAATGTAACACATAGTATGATCAGTGTAATGAGTTGCAGTGGGTGTATGTTTGCGTGTATCTATATGTATAATATTATAATACAGTGTTAAATCTTGGACTCTGTTCTGGTGTAATCTAGCCACAATCTATAATGCAATATGTCAAACATCTTACCACGTCATACCAGATAACGGGTTACAACAAAATACAAAAAAGTATATCAGAACAGTACAGAACACAATGAACAAAGGATATAATTTAGCCCACCGTAGTACAATACATTGCAATATAATCTAAGAGTATAATACAAAGCAACGTATTATCGAGCATTCGAGTACCTTTGTGCGTAACATGTAATGTTATGACTAATCATACCATACTGTACTGTACTATACAAACCTATAATTTGTTTTAAACTATATAACGTACTACAATATCTTCAAAAATAGCATGAACAATACTAGATTTTCGGGTAAAGGAGGTGGCCGCTATGTTATGCAGTTTGCAATCTGTCGGCATGCAGCCTAGATTCAGCATGCAGCCTAGATTCAGCATACGGAAAGTAACAAAACCAGCAAGGCTTAGCAATAGGATTTGAAGGAACTTCCTTGCTCTTGCTGTTTTGATGGTGGCCTGCTTTTGCATTCTCAGTGGTCCTGCGTCTTGTTTGGGCCTGTAACTCCTAAACGCATGTTTGCCCTGCAACGCCCTTTTCTTAGTCGGCTTTGTCGGGTATGTCCACAAGTCGCGAGGTACATGCGCGCCTTGGAGGGTCCGCTAAGCCCAGCGATGGTCAAGAAATTTGCGTGGCCAGCCAGCAATCGTCAGCGGTTTTCATGATCTGCATCATCTGGACGTTCCGCCGAGATAGTGTTGCAAGTACACGTTGCCTAGGCTGAGGATGACGTCAGAGCAACCACTGTAGCGTGGATACCTACCACTATTTTGTCGCCTGTTTGTTCTGACGCGCAAACGACGTTTCGTGCTCCCGTTTGTCCGCCCGCCAGCTTATGGCCAGAGTATGGTACATATCGTGCTCGTAGCATTCGGGAGCTCTAGGACTTCAGGAGCAGTCAGCAGTCATAGCCAGCTGCTCTTTCTAAGCCTATGCAGATCTTCCCACACCATACGTACTCGAGGCAGATTTTCAGAAAAACATGTGGAACGTGCAAGACATGAGTCAGGTGGCAGCTCCTGCGCGGAGTGGAATTTTGCCATGCAAGCAGGATCTTGCATCGTGATCTCAAGCCTCAGGCGCGAATCTCCTTCAGTCCGATCCGAAAATTGATCTCTGCACAGTCAGGGTTGATCGTTACGGTCGTTCCTGGAGTCCAAGTCTGGCGAAGCAAGCAAAACCACATAAGGGAGCTTTAGTCACCATAGTCAGTGTCCGTGAATACATGTCGCGGGTTTTTAATGTGAATCTCTGGGCCTCAGCGCGGTTATGTCTGTCTAGATGGTGCATGATTTTTCAGAATTAGAAGAGCACCGTTGAAGCCATTGTTTGGGGAGCTGAATGCTAGGCCCGCAGTACAAGCCCGCAGTTCCGCCAGGTAATTTCTCACATGAGTGAAAAATCTTAGCAGGATAACGTTAATGCATAGGACTTGTGGCATAGGGTTTGATTCAATGCTTGCTGGGTTCGATGGTTTACTCGAGCGCCCGCGAAACAGCCACCCGACGCACATGCGAGGAACTGCGGCAAGAGCAGTGGATTTGCATGTGTTCGTGCCCGTATGCGGTCCCAATCTGTGACACAAAGGTGACGCAAATGTGCATCATGTTCTCAGCATTGTCATGATCATTGCTTTTGGTCTTGCACAAAGCTGGAGAGCTTGACAACCACTTCTCGTCTTGGCAGAACCTCTTGATCGACCAGCGATTGCGGTTGAAAATCGCTGACTTTGGCTTAGTCAGGAGCTAAGTCGAAAGGCCTTTCATCATAACCATACATGTTCCTGCTGTTTTCTTGTTTTACTGGCTTTGTAAGATTCGTGACCGGTGGCTGTCTCGTGCTGTGCCTGAATAGCATGGCAGATTGTGTGCGGTGGACCAGATGCGACTGCAATTGAGGTAGCATTTCGAATTTACGGCAGTCTGCAGTTTGGTTTGAACCGAGGCACGACCATTTCGGGTGCCCCTTGGAGAGTGCCCTCCGCTTTAAGCATGGGTTGGCCAATTGGCCAGGGTTCAGCATTCGTCACCGGCAGCAGCAGGAGGAGGCGTAGCAGCAGCAGGAGCAGGAGCAGGAGCAGGGGCAGTGGCAGGCAGTGGCAGTAGTAGTAGTAGTAGTAGTAGCAGCAGCAGCAGCAGCAGCAGCTCATAGTAGATTATGGGTCGGAGTGATTCGGCGAGGAGTGGGAGTTTCGGAAGGCAGTAGGAGCAGGATCAGGAGGAGCGATCGCGGTAGGAGTACAAGGAGGAGAAGGAGGAGGAGGCGGAGGTGCAGGCGCAGGTGCAGTAGGTCGTGGGGCTAGGCTCGCCTTTTTTGCGGAGGCATATAGGCTTGTGGCTGTAGGCGTGCAGGTGTAAATACTCGGCACGTAGGCATATAGCTGTACGTACCCATACATGGCAGCGTATATAACTGTATAATCGGAGCGTAGCAGTAACTGAGTCGGAGTAGGAGTAGAAGTAAGAGTGAGTGAATATGTGCATGATAGTTGCACAGTGAGTACTTGTCGACGCCAGGAGCAGGAGCACGAGTACTAGTACTAGCACTGGAACTAGTACTTGTAAACTAGTAACTAGTATACTCGTATACTAGAACTAGTACGAGTACCACTGCTAGTACTATTGCTGGGATACTAGCACTAACATACTAAGACTAGTCGTACTAGTTCTTGAACTGATCTCGCAGTAGCAGTAGCATTAGTAGTAGCAGCAGTGCAGCAGCGGTAGTGGTAGTTGTAGTGAGAGTTTGGTGGTACTGGCGCTGGTGCGGGTTCTGGTCGTGGTACTGGTATCAGTACTGAATTGACTGGCACTAGTAGGAGTAGCAGCAGAAGAAGTAGCAGGAGGATGAACAGCAGCCGCTGCTGCTCCATCAGTTTTGTTAAAGCAATGGAGTAGACGTGGTTTTTCGAGTGCGCCTTATATATGGCAGTGGCATAAAGTTGCGGGGTGGTACCCGGGTGCCCTCTTTGAAGATTGAGTTTCTTCAGGGTTCCAAGAAGTGCCTTCGGTTCAGACATCAAGATCTTCAGGTCAAGTGCTTCACGTGACGTTGGCAATCGGTTATCTTGGCTCGTGCTCAGTGGTCGTAGAGGCATTACATGTCACGAATGCACCAGTATGTACCGAGGCCATCCAAGCAAGCTACTGCAGGATACAGATGAAACGTTCTCGGTTCTTGACACCACACGACGCAAGATCTAGTATACAGGTCATGGCAAACATGCGCCTAATGCCGCTTGAGGCACCGATACTCCTCAGTTCACGGGGTACTGTATCTGCCAGAAGGTAAACCCATCAAAACCTAGTGATTTGACACCGCAAAACCCTCCACGGCTTGTTTGTTGTAGTTGGGTTTAGTGTTGCGAGTGCCTGGCGTCAAAATGCGACGCAAGGGCAACCGCTATAATGGCGGGCGCACCCATGAGAATGGCAAAGGTGCCCACACGGTCGACAGGGCTGTGGCTTCATAGGAGTCAGAGTTTCAAAGCATCGATGTAAGATAAGGGACCGGAGCAGTGAAGACAAAGACTGTCGTTGACCTAGCACGAGTAGGATTGTCTGTCACAGGGGCTCGCGGATCTAGCCCTCAGCTAGCAGAATCTCGTCACTTGCTATCCCTTGATTTTTGATGAATTCTGGCACGAAGCTCGAGTGCATCCTGAACAGACCCCATAGCCGCCAGGACGTGTCTGGTCGCAAGTGGAGCACGGCTCGCAGGAGGCGGGGCATCTGTGAAATGACCGGATGTTCGCATTCTTGCGAATGCCCTGCCCGTTAGAAGGTTATAACATTATAGTTTTATAGTTTCGGCAGTGCTACCTGCAACTGTTGCAGAAACAGCTAGCAGCAGCAAACGCTTCAAACTCCACCAGGGTGGAATGACGCCTGGAACAGTCGCATTTTGAATAGCGGTTCGAGACCTCGGCAATCCTGTCATCCTTGCCAAACAAGCTGAAGCATCTAAGATGTACAGGAGGAGCTCGCCCCGCCAGCAGCTACTCCGCTTATGCAGGCGGGGACTTTCCTGACCTGATCATTCAGAGACCCTTGCAAGCGGTAGCAGAGCAGCCTGAATAGCCCCAGTTGGTACTGCAGAGGATCACTTGTCGAAGGCAGGAAGGCAGCTCTACATGGGGCTCAGAGCATGGCATAGCATGGCCTATGAGGCAACCGTGGGGCCTGCCGGTTTTTTGGCCGTCGTCGGTCGTCTGTCGATGACCAGCGCTGCTGTGTAAGGGAAACATACATGTTCGGGTTGCCTCTCTCGAAAATTAGAATGTTCTTCGATAGGTTGTCTTAGCAGTGTTTCGATGGAGAAAAGAGCACGCTGAGTTTTCGCTGCTTCCGTGCGGACATCATGTGTCCATCCTCGATTTGCGATGCACCGGCGGAAAGCCTCACTCGGTCCCCGGCATTGAGGCATTCAAGCTGTCCATGATTAACGCCATAAAAACCACCCTATGCACCCACACCTCTGCTACAGCGCATGCTGCATGCCTCTTACAAAGGCGATCTATGAGCCCTGCGTTCAGCGGGTTCAAGATCTAGTCGGGTCGCAAAGGCACGAAACCTTGGTGGCAACTAGGCGCACGGAGCACCGAACTGTTCAACCTTGGTGGCGGCACGGTGCGCTTGAAGTGGACGTGGTAGACATCCATGCAAATGTATGAAACGTGAGATCACACCTGAGCGATGGCCTTATGGCCCAGTGAAGAAAAGAGCATGACTAACGAAACATGTTGTTCTCGCCACCACGCGGTGGCGTCCTTTGATGCACTCAAATGCCCGGTCAGGTTTTGGGGTCGTTGTGCAAGCTTGGCAGAATGTCTTGAGTCTTGAGCACTTGTTTAGCCAGTAAGTCAAAGCCACTAAGTCAATTCGAGCAACGGGTCGTTTGCTTTGGCGTTCGGGCTTGCCGCTGCCTCGGTCAAGGGCCAATATCGGCACATCGCCGGAGAAAGGTCATCGGTCATAGATATCTCGAGCGATCTTTGGCCAACAAGATCCAAACACAAGCTTTCAAGCTTCCGAGGGCAAGGGCTGAAACCGAAAGGCACTCAACGGCTGTTGCAGGCTGCAGGAGCCCAAGATTTGGCCCAAGATGCTGTTATACGGTTTTGGGCAGCTCCATGTGGGCAGGGTGCCACAACAGAAATCGGCTCAACATCTGGACGACGATATGCGGGCGTGCCATCGCTCAACCACTTCGCAGGACTTATGTCGCCCACGCCCATGCTGTGCAGCTGCGTCCTTGTCGTTCACAAGGGAGTCGCCGTGCGGGCCTTTGTCAGCCACGCAAGCCCGAGCTACACGTCGAGTGCAAGCAAGCCAACAACAACGTGACGTAGCACCTGGGCGACTCCCGCCTAAAGTGATGGTCTCTCTCGAGTCATGCCTGGGTGGCAATCACAGCTTCAGGTCATCAACTATTTGACTCCTTGCATGGCCTGCTCACATGTGCTTTACTTCCAGACTGTTTCTCCCGGAATAACGGCAACAGGTACGAGGCATGCTTCTCGCAGCATGAACTCAGGTCGTCAAGACACGACGGGTGCGTAGCCACCGTTTCGCACCGTCAGCCTCCGATGCGGGGCTCCACCTCCAGTTGTTGGTGTTCCGACGGCTTCATGTCCACGTACCGGACAATGTCGCGCCGTCCTCTAGCGGCTTCAGGTGGATTGCAAACACTTCAGCCACCGAGCGACACACCTGGGGATGTACCAGCCACAATATGCCACCGTTTGCGTGGCACCAGGCAGATCCAGGCAGCTCGCCTGTCAACCTTAATGTTGCTGTTCCTTTGGACATATGCGAGCCGCTGTTCCTGTAGATGGGCAACATCTTCATTGGCTACGAAAGATGCCGCGTCGCATTCAGTATCTTCCGACTTGGAGTGGCAACAGAACACAGGGAATCAGGGGCATGCAGCATCGGGGCAAAATATAGACGTCAAGGCGATGGTCTGTGTTGATGCGGCAGCGGCACCGGATCTTTCAGTGGCGACGGCAGATCCAGGCCTCCGCCTGTTTGTGTATCCTTTTCTCATGTCCACTGTGACACAGTGCACTAAAACATACTAGAATACACAAACGCTGTAGAATGTTGTAGAACCTAGCTAAATCTCACGAACAGGCTGGGGAGGAGATGCACGGGAGGTTCGCAGACCCCACCCGCAGCCACCAAAACAGACCCTGCCCAGGCTCCCCCCAACATTCCCCAGCCACCCGGGGTTTCGGTCTGCCAAGCAGGGCTCGGGAGGGTGTCACGGGAAGTCACACGCACGCTCTCCACCGCCGCCAATCCAGACCCCGACCCGCCAACCCATTCCCCGCCCCATCCCCTGTTGTTGGCGGGGTAGCGAAGCGGTTTCTGGGAAGCACCCAGAGCGGGTCAAAGCTGGACCTGGAGATGTTGGATGTGAGCGGTTTTGTTGTAAACCTGGGCGGCCCGGCTTTCGAGGTTAAGGATGTCGTGTCGTGCGATGTTCAGGTTTGCATGCTGTGATTTCGTAGTTTGGGTCGCAGGCTCGGATTGCGGCTATCGGGTTGGGTTGGAATCGATGCCCGGCTTTCGAGGTTAAGGATGTCGTGTCGTGCGATGTTCAGGTTTGCATGCTGTGATTTCGTAGTTTGGGGTCGCAGGCTCGGATTGCGGCTATCGGGTTGGGTTGGAATCGATGCCATCGTCGACGTCGGAATTAGAGAATGTTTGACATACGGTATGTTGCATTCCATGATCCATTAAAAACTCGTCAACATCCGATGCAAGGTCTGTGTAGGGCTAGGATCTGGAAAGGGTCGTGTAACCCCTGGGCAGCCAACCATAACAGACCCCGGAAAAGGTCTCATATGGTGGTTGCCAACAGACCCCTCTACAAACTGCCATGGTCCAGGGTCTGGGAGTCTCTGTTGCCTCTTTTACTGTGACCTGGCGATGCTGCGACGGCTTTCAGGCCTTGAGTCTCATGGCATACAGAGTAGAAATGACTGCCCGGGATTGGCAGCGGAGCGGTTAGGTCCACGAGAGCCCGCTTAGTCCATGGATCCTTGGGACGAGTACAATGCTCGACGATCCAAGCGGCAATGCTACGATCGAGGATGGACGCTACCCGCGGATTGGAAAGCTTGGCCCTATCCAGGATGGCCTGGAATTAAGATGTTTTCAATCGAGTCTGGGCCACTTCGTGAGGAAGCGAGCCGAGGCGGAGCCCTGATAGGAACGCCTCTGAGAGCTTTGCTGGCCTGGTGGAGTGAGCGGCGAACAGCCGTTCCTCTTTCCGCAAGAGCGGCCATCTACTTTTCCGAGTATGCCCTGCCCGAGCGGGTGTCCATCGATGTTCGCGCCCACTCCGCCTACGACACCAGCACCTGCTTCCTCTCTCCCGGGTCGTGCCCTTCGAGTTTCGCAGGTCCAAGACCTACTACCTTGGATGACGCGAGTGCGAATGCAAAGTCCAGCAAGATTGCGGGCTGAATCCGTTTGCGACAAGCCGGACTGACGGAGTACCAGCGCGAGCTGCTGGCCATGTGGGACTACAACACCCTTCTCTCATTCGAGCAGGTAGCGGCCTTGTTGCGGCCGCTGGACAGGCCAGAAATGATTGGGCAGCCGATGCGGGGCGAAGCTGAGAGATCAGAGGAAGCAAAGAGGGGCTATACCAAAGCCGTCAAAGCCTCGCTCGAATGGCCCAGAGATCGAGCGATCGTGGTGGGAGAGGCCGGAATGGCACAGGGGACAATGCGAAGATCTTATGGCCCGGACAAGGTGCTTCAACTGCCAAGAACTTGGACTTGGATATCTGGTGCGAGACTGCCCGCTCAAAGGGGCAGGAAAGGGAGCGAAGAAGTCTTTCATCGTTTGCCCAGGCGGTGGCCACACGACCGTCCTCTTTCCTCTCCTGCAAGCGCCTTCCGAGCGATGCGTTGGAGCGAGCGGTCAGTGTTGAAGCCTTCCCTACGAGTTCGAGAACCGCCATGGAGAAGTACTCCACCATCTTCGCCGCAGTCAAGGTGCGAGATTTCGAAGTGATGGTTGACGCAGCCGCTGAAGATGGCGTCATAGGGGATCGGCGAACTTGAGAAGTTTCAGCTGAGGCCCATCGAGAATAAGACGACCTTAATGCCCTTCCGTGTGCAGGCATCGGCAGCGCGGCTACGATCCTGAAGACTGTGGTTTTGCCTACGTCAACTGCTGGGCAACAAGGAGTTCTTCGAATGCAGTGCTGAAGAATTGGAGTCGTTCGCGACCCCACCCCTCCTCCCGATCTCCTATCTGGAATCTGGAGGCTGTGAAGGCAATCGTAGATCTGTCCACCGAATAGGGGCAGAGCCCCTTTCGTGAAGTTGACATGGAGCTCGCAGACCTCGACCCGAGCAAGTACGCCCCGTCTCTTCCAGACCTCGAAGCTATTCCTGAGGCCCCTGAAGGTCCCCAGCTTGAGGTGCCGGAGAACTTGGAGGAGGTGTCAACGAGAATGCCTTCGGCCCATTTCCAGGAGACTGAGCTCATCTACGCGAACCATATACGGGTGGATGACGCTTCTCACGGAACTGTGCGATAGGTCCGGTTTGTTCAGGATCTTCTCGCCGTACCCGTTTGTGCAGCCCCCTCCCGCTTGGCCGAATGCTCCAGGACGCTCTAAGTACGGCGAGGTGGTCAGCGATTTTCACGACAAGACGGATGCGGCGAAGTGCTGGTTCAACAGATTGCATGGGCGAAGCGAACCTCGCCCAGCTGCCGGAGCCCAAAAGTTCGTGAACCACGACTCGGCCGCCTTCTTCAGCGTCGCAACAACACCGAAGGTTCCACTTGGCAAAAAAGAAGGAGTCGCTCGGTCGGGTGACTTTCACGAGGTTTGGCCAGGCGGAGACGAAAATCTTCCGACAGTCTCGCGACAAGGAGATCAAGTCTTTATTGGAGTCAGGGGACTCTCGATATTTGGAGGAGAGCAGGCGTTTTCGGAGGGAGCACCCGGGTCATGTGCTGACTTCTCGCTACGTGGACCGTTGGAAGCCCACCGAGGCCTTCGCTGTGCTCCCTTTGCTCCCGATACCTTGGACGCAAACAACCCTGGCGAGCACCGTGCCAAAGTGGCCCCTAAAAGCCGGTGGGATGGCGGGATCCTCATGTACGAGATTGAGCGATCCGCGCCAACGCCGAGATCTACTTCGATCTGCTTGTTCTTGCAGCTGGTTGCCTCTCATGCGTATGCCAAAGACGCGAAGACAGCCTATTCTTCAAGCCCGACCCACAACAAGGCAGCAGAAGTGCAACATGCCGTCTGCCGAGGCGTTGTCCCGCTATACCACCCAGACCAGTGTCTGGGCCAGGCACGGGGGAGGAGTCATTGCTGGAAATTCTCGTGAAGGAGCTGCGGTACAGAGTTTCGTCGTACGATCAATGCGTGCTGAGGTTGGACTCCAAGAAGAGGGGCCCTCTAAAACCAGAGGCATCATCGTGATCGAGGTGGGCGACCTCCTGGAGGCTGGTGACCTGGAGACCGGGCCAAGCTGAAGTGGTTGGAGGGTCGCCTAAAGTTCAGCAAGATCGTGAAGCTGCGAGAACACCCTGAAGGAACTGCTTTCGCTGGACGGCGAATCATGCAGTTGAAGGACGGCACGATTCAGTACACCATGGCCGACTACATCGCGAACAGGCTGAAGGCGATTCCGATCACGCGGAAGATCCTCAAAAAGAATGCCTCCCAGACCGCACGTACTGCGGACGAGAGACACAGCTTCGAGGGCGATCTCATGCATTTTGTGGATCGCTCGGGAAGGACGTCCAGATGTGGCCGCTGCAGCCAACATTTTTATCTGGCAGGTTCCCGGTTCCCGAACCCCACCATGAACGAAGTCGTCGAGACTAATGAGGTCATCGCCCACTTGAAGGCGCAGCACGTCGTTCTCAAGATCTTCCCGATGCCAGGTGAGACATCTGGTGGTATCAGACTCGGCCTACGACCTCACAGGAAAGACCAACCCGCAACACGGGTGGCTTCAAGGCATCCCGGAGCTGAATGCAGGCTCTAATGCTTTGACTTCCAGGCGATTGCGACGAAAGGCTGGCAACGCGTTGTTGTGCGAATCCATTGCGCTGTCAACAGCTTTGGGTGCCCTGGAAAAGCAAGTGTGCATGTGGGGGAGCTTTTGCAAATCACACTACTCGCCACGAAATAACCTGGAGCCCGCCGATGAAGAGCTGGGACTGCGCAGCGGATCCACAGGCATTGCCGATGAAAGCAGTGAGTATCGGGATCCTTATTCCGTGGCCATCGTGGATTGTGGATGCCAAGAGTCTCTTTGACGGGGCGAGCTCAGAACAGGCACAAGCTGAAGATGACCAGAGCGCACTGGAGATTGCTATATTTCCAGAGTCGCTGGCGAAAACCCGTGGCAGAATGAGGTGGATACCGCGCAACCGGAACCCGGCGGATGCTCTCACCAAGCTTGCTGGAGCACACATGCAGCACATGATGCAACGCGTAGTAATCAGCTTCAGATAGAAGAGGAAGCTGATGTTCTGCAGCAAGGCACGCAGAGCACGTACAGAATGAAAGCCAAGGCATGAGACTTCAAGCCTGTGAAAATTCAGGGGATCGAGAAACAGTTCAGAGTCTGAGAGTTTTTTTGCCTTTTTTACTGTGACCTGGCGACGCTGCGACGGCTTTCAGGCCTTGAGTCTCATGGCATGCAGAGTAGAAATGACTGCCCATCCGTCTCGGAATGTTCAGCCTTCAACTTTGCCCGAGCTGGGAGAGTAATGTAGAGGCTCGTTTCGCGAAGGCTGGAAGGTAGTTACAAACGGAAAGCAAAGCATGCTCCCACGGGCTTTGTGTTTTTAACCCCTCGTCGCTGCACTCGATCGTCTGTTGATGATTAGCACTGATTGCTTAATGGTGATAAACTCGCCATCCGTAACTTGCTCGACGATGTAGTAAATGAAGTAGTGCTGCGTTGCACATCCCACGATGTGCATGCAGATCTTTGTTCAAACGATTACAATGATGATTCAGTCTGCCTCGCTGCTCGCATGCAAAAAAAGGTGTTGATTGCATTCCGTGTGTTGGGAGTTTGCTTGACCATCGGTGTAGAAGGATTTGGTCGAGCATGTGTTTTTTGGCGCATAGAAAATCTAGGCCACCGGCAGCCATAAAAATAGGCAGAAAGGCACTTGCAACGTGGTTTTGTCCCGGCAGCAGTAGGAGCAGATTCGGTGGCGATGTTTTCAGTTGTTCGTGGTAGCGATGTATCCGGCATCATCTTGCATAACTACAAGATGCAAGTCCGTGGTGTGTTCAGCACAAACAGCAGTGCTGCTAAACAGATAACTCTGAAAAGGCAGGGAAGGCTGTTCTGAGAGCGGCAAGCGTGCGAAAATGGGCATGAAATACATGCGCATTTTTTGCGAGAGTTCAAAATCCGCTGGAGCGAATAAACTGTGTGTGCAAGGAAGCCATGACATGACCTCGCAGAGAGGACTTTGTCACAGATACACCAAGAATCGTGACCCACAAATAATATGCTGAGCCAACTGTGCATCAGGCGGCGGAACCAGCGCCGCTTGTGGCCGCCAAGACAGTTCGCTTGGGGAAGGCACAACCCGGGCTAGAATATTGACTTAGTTTGTTGGTATGACCGGCAAAAATTGTGAGTGGTGCAAAGCACGTTTTTTCGAATAATTCCTCACATTGCCCGATGGTTCTCCGGCGTGGGATGGAGCCATATGGACATTAGGCAGCTGGTGACGCAAAGGACAGAAGTTCAAGAGTCGATGTGCAGTTGATTTTCACCGGGTCAGAGTCAAGCTTCAAGATTTGGCCACATTTTGTGAGCAGGGCTAGCGGCACAAAGTGCAGCGGCGCCAGGATCGCGAAGGGAAAACAACGCTTACGGAGTGGTACAATCGGCCTGACCACGAAATGAGCTACTTCATTGGCTTCTTGGAAGCACTGCTACATTACATTAAAAAAGTTTCATGAACCTTGCTCGATCATGGGTTTGACATAAGTTCCATCAAGAGATCACAAATGTACATGTGGGTGATTTGGCTGTGTGGGCCTAGCTCCAACGTTCTAGGTCCTAGGCGGTTACTGCCAGGAAGACCCGGCTCTTAGAAGGGTTATGATCGAGTTCGCCCAGATGGTCGACAGACTTAAGCACAGCCCGCGGCTGTCAAAGCACCCGCACCCGATGGACAGTGGAGATCTGGCAGATAACAAATTGCTGTGAAGTTGCGAGGCGACGGCGATGCTGACAGTGAGGTGTGGTCTTGGGTTCCGGAACTGAAACAACAGACAGCATCGTTCTACGCCAATTTGTTCATTGATGAATTGATCTGAAAGTTGCGTGGTGGCTGCAAGTCATACTGCGCCTTTGGCCACTCGGCTGGATAGAAGCTTCGATCCAGTGCATGCCAACCATGGGACGAACTTCTAGTCTGTTCAGATTTTCCGCCATGGGGACTGGATCTCTTCGCATAGTAATCACCATGACCACGCCGTCCAAAGCGTCTTTGCTTATCATTCGGGTGCTGCTCGTTGCTTTTGGGGGCGTCGGACTTTAGAATTCCGGAGCCCTGGCGGGGCACAAGCATGGATTCATTGCTTCGTGTCTGCTGTTGTTTGAACCCTGCCTTGTTGTCCGCAGACGAAGTGCAACTGCGTCAAAGGGGTGTCGTGGTAGGTTCAGGAGATCTCCGAGGTGAGGGTAGGCCGGAGGATAGGATGGGCCCTCGTGTTGCACCCGATCCATGAGGAGGCTGAGAGGCGGACCACTGTCGACCTGAGCGTAGCTGTCCGAGGACCATAGGGGTCGGCCGTGTTTTCAGATTCGGAGTGGAAGGCTTCGAGGTGCATGAGGTTTGAGCAGAGCATTTTGAGGCTGGCAACGTCAGGCCCCGAATGGTGCACGACTCCACCGACCTGCATGCAGATGTGAGGCAAAAAGATGTGCCGATTCATGGATGCAACAGTCGAAGCGACTTTGGCTTGAAGCCCTGGAAAGAGATTTTTCGTGCAGGACTGTGCTCGGAGTACTTCGAGTGCCACGTCTCGCCTCTTTTGCGATCTTTGCAGAACACAACGGAGCAGCATCAGCTCAGGTTGCAGGCAAAGCGGGGATGCGCTGCGGGTCAAGAATGGTTCAATGCTTCTTGAGCTTCACCCCCCCAAAACGGGGGTCTCCATGTCTACTGGAGTCATTCACCAGATTTGCGGCGGGCCGAAGGTGCTCAAATCCTGGAGACATTTTCTACAGTTCTTCAGAGAGTCATGGGATGTTTCCGCGGCCAGAGTATTGAATCAACTGTCCATCGACTGGTCCAATGCGGAGCAATGGATTCTAACCATGTTCTCTTCAATTCACGGTCCATGCTCCTGAAACAGTCCCGCCGCACCCAAATAATCATGGCATGCAAGGAGTTGCAGGACCTCGTTGGGAAGGCCCGTTTGCAAGCCCCAAGCTCTGTGACGCATAGTCATAGTCACTCCAAGGTAAGGGTCACTAGAGATGCATCTTTTGCAGGGGAATGACCGACCAGACATGAGAGACTCCCCGTTCAGAAACTCAGCGCATGTCTCTCCTAGCTTCCTTCTGTTTGGTCTGAACAGAAGCTTGCAGCTGGAAGTTGTTTACAGGACCTGCGCGAGACTGTCGCCGTAGAGGTAGCTCGGCGGAACGAGCAGAATGCTGTAAGCACTCTGGTGCGGCTGCAGGACCTCCACAGCTGATTAGGGGGGCTTTGGCATGGACAACCCCGAAGTGAACGTCACTTGCAGATCGTAGTGAGACTGGTTACGTAAAGCTATATCTTTGCACAATGTCAGGAGATCTCCGCATCACTGCAGAGGAAGGCAGACTCTGGCAGCGTTCCTACGTTGGCGCAGTGGAAGGCATGAAGAGGTTGTCGCGAGTGGGGTCTGGGCTGGACTGGCCTGGGCTGGTTGCATGGGTGGCTCTTGTCTGCTGGCTGCTGGGCATTGAATTCGCTTGTTTCGGAAGATCCGAGTCTGCAGGCCCTCAGTTCCAAGATTGACCAGAAGGTCGTGGTGGACCAGGCAGCTTGCAGGGCTCAACTCCGAATACTTGTTGCAAAGGCTGAGGCATACCGGATAGGTGCTCTAAAGCCTTCCGAAGAAAGGATCGAAAGCGACGGAGATGGAAAGAGAGGGAGAGGGGTCTGCCGCCCTTCGAAACCCACGGAAAGAACGAAGGGAGAGAGATAGAGAGAGTGAGAAAGGGAGGTGTTTGTGTGTGTATGTATACATGTATGTATGTATGTATGTATGTATGTATGTATGAGGTAGGTAGGTAGGTAGGTAGGTAGGCAGGCAGGCAGGCAGGCAGGGAGGGAGGTAGGTAGGTAGGTAGGTAGGTAGGTAGCCAAGTAGGCAGGTAAGTAGGCAGGCAGGCAGGTGTATGTAAATATTACATATACTGTACAGATCTGCCTATCCATCCATCCATCCATCCATCTATAGATACATACATACATACATACATACATACATACATATGGACTATACAGTTGTATGTTAAACCTATGCAAATTCAGAGTGAGTTTGGAGTTTAGGGTCTATGGCGAAGTGCTTTTGACTGCCACCAACACTACTGAGCCCACAGAGCGAAACCCTGAACCCCTAATTTGAGCCGGGCACGGCGCAGGCGAGGATTCGAACCGCATTGGAGCTTGGGGTGTACTTGGAGGTTCATGGGTAGTTATAAATGGGGTTATAAGTAGGGTAGCTATACATGTTAGGGGACTTATAACCCCACTTATAACTACCCCTAAACCCTAAACCCTAAATATAGAACCCCTTTAGAGGAACCCTTAAAGGAACCCCATAACCCCACTTATAACTCTCAATGAACCTCCAAGTAGGGTTGAGGGACGGAGGTTTTGAGAAGTTCGGCTGCAGGGTTTCGGCTTTGGGGGTTAGGACCCAGGCTCTACAGGTTTGGCGTTTAGGGTTTTGGGTTTGGGGCCTTTTTTTAAGGGTTTAGGGTTTAGGGTGGTGTTGGGTTTTGGGTTTTTTTTTTAAGGGTTTAGGGTTTAGGGTCTACGGGGTTGAAGATGTGTGGCTGATGGTTTCGGCTTTTTGGACTTCAAGCGGGCTTGGGGCCTTCGGATGCTTAGCACTAGTGACCTGTTGTCAAGGCCAGAGGGATCGGGGAGGGGACAGATAAACTCACACTGGGTTTAGGGTTTAGGGTTTTGGGTTTAGGGTTTAGGGTTTAGGGTTCTTGTTCCGGAACTTATTCCATGTCATCATAATAGGGGGTCAATCGCACATACTGTGCCTTCCCTGTTACTCTGGTAACACAAGTTACTGAGTAACCTCGTATGGTCAGCGGCAGCGAGAACTAGCCCCACGCCTACAACCTGGCACCCGTGAGCCCTAAACTCCAAAATCAAACCTCAGCTCCCAACCATCCCATTCCCCTTCCCCAAAAGAAAGCACGGGAGCGAGGATGCCCCTGGTACTGCGAGCGATAGGGGGGAGGCGGACTGCGTCAGGGAGACTTTCAAGAACTTGCCGTCGACACCTCAGGGCCGAGGTTTCCTTTCAGGGCTTCTCCAAGGGTTCCCTTTAAGGGCCTCTAGGGTTTAGGGTTTAGGGATTTTAGGGTTTGTAGGGTTTAGGGTTCCCTTTAAGGGCTTAGGCCTTATTTTGGGGGGTTCCCGTAGCCGGGTTCCTTTTTTAAAGGTTCCTTTTTAGGGTGTTCGGTTTTAGGGCTTGCTGTAGGGTTGAAGCTTCAGGGTTTAGGTCTGATGTAGGGGCCTTAGGCCGTGAGAAACTACAAGAAGGTGGTACTACTGTTGATGATATAAATCCTGCATTACCTTAGGGACCCTAAACTATGGGAATTACGGTAGATTCCTTATTACTGGTAATGCAGGATGTAGATCATCAGCCACATTACCGTACGATTCCGAACTCTCTTGTTTTGGGTCTACGGTTCAGGGCTTAGGAGGGAAGTTTAAGGATCTGCAGGGGCTTAGCTTCGTTTACAGAGGGATTTTGGCGAAGATTCCATGGCTCAGGGGAGTAGGGCCTTGAGGGTTGAGGTTTGTCAGGGGTTTTGGGGTTTAGGGTTTTGGGTTTGGGGTTTAGCAACTGAAGTC
>CAJNJA010103085.1:4759-18585 GCA_905231915.1 Symbiodinium necroappetens
GCTGGGCTGAGGCCAGGCCAGGCCAGGCCAGGCCCAGCAAGGCCACAGTTCACTGTGGTCAGGTCCCACGTGGGAGGCCCAAAAGCGGGCCTACGAGGAAGTCTCCGGGAGCCTGAGAAGAGTGTCCAGTGAGGCTGGCCGAGCGAAATCGAAGTACGTGACTCCCTGGAAGTTGGGCCACAGGTCAGTTGGACGGCCTTCTGCACATGCTGCAAGCGGCCAATGTCGTTGACTCTATCGGACCCACCAGCTTCTAAGAAGCTGCGCCAGGACTGGGACTGCTGCCAGCTTGATTCGAATTGTTGCAGCAGATGGGCGGCTGTGCCAAGCCAGTTCTGAAGTGTGGTGAGCATGTGCCCCGTGACTTTTGTAATTAACACAGCAGGATGCGCACAGCACCAATGGGCGGCTGCTTGGTCAGAGGACAACCAGTTGTCTAAAAATAGCTCAGACCTGCTCGAATGCTTTCCCGAAGTGCAGCATCAGGGAAGCCTGTGCATGGAAGCAAGACTCACAGAAACTAACCATGTCTGTGAGACAGGATCATAGCGGGTGTTGGCATTTCGCTCAGTGAGGTTTGCCTATGTGGTCTGCCTCTGGGGTCGTAACGCGGAGTACGTGCTGGGAGCAATGGTGCTCGCCCATTCGCTGAAGAGGACCTGAAGAAGTTGTTGTGAATGGAAGCCTTTGAGAGACGAGCTCATGTCGTGCCCTTCGCATCTGTCGCATTCCAAACAGGTCCGGAACTCGTCATGATCTCGTTGCCCTTCACACGGATGATGTCCCGAAAGAGGTGGGGGCATGTGGGGGGGCTTTGGGGGGTGGCCCGGCTCACCGGCTCCATGTTGGTACTTTGAGTTTGGCATTGGGCAGGCCGTTGAGCTGTTGCAGAAGGCAGGATGGCACCCGCGCCAAGCAGCTTGAGACAACCTTTGTTCTGAGGGAGAGATGGCAACAGTCGGTGGCATCAAGCTTGATACCTGAGGTAGAGTACGTCGAAGCAGTGTCGAGGCTTTACCAGCGGCATTGCATCACTGGACGTTTTTCAGATGTGTTGCTTGGTGGCAGTTTTGCCGGACCCTCGAGTTCCTTCCCAAATTCGAGCTCGGGTCGCGGTTCAGGATGAGAGCGGTTCTCCAGGTGAAGCCTCTGGGAGCTTTGTCTTCTGCTTCTCAAGAATCGATGCGTCGGGTTGCTGGCTCAAGCGGCTCAGCAGGGTGCTCGACCCCCAACCTCCGAATCAAGCGAGAGACCCAGCAGCATGGCGGACAAGTCTGAAAATCCGATGCGCCAGATTCGAGTTGAGAAGCTCGTGTTGAACATCAGCGTCGGTGAGAGTGGCGATCGCCTGACACGTGCTGCGAAAGTGCTGGAGCAGCTAACAGAGCAGCAGCCCGTATTCTCGAAGGCACGTATGACGATTCGTCAGTGGAGTGTCCGGCGCAACGAGAAGATTGCTTGCCATGTCACTGTCCGGGGCGAGAAGGCCGAAGAAATCCTTGAAAAGGGATTAAAGGTCAAGGAATACGAGCTTCGAAAGAAAAATTTTGCGAGAAACGGTAGCTTTGGCTTCGGCATCACCGAGCACATCGACCTTGGAATCAAGTACGACCCTGGAACAGGCATCTATGGCATGGACTTCTACGTTCACCTTTCCCGTCCTGGAGGTCGAGTCCAGTATCGCAAGCTTCGAAGGGGCAGAGTGGGTTCGTCACACAGACTCAGAAAGGAAGATGGCATGAAGTGGTTTCAAACCAAGTATGATGGCATCCTGCTCAACTGAGCCCCCGCCGACTGTGGCATGTGGCATGTCAGTAAAGTAGTGTGGTCTCGACAAATATCTGCTTGTGCACAGAGGTTTGGGAAAAATCGATCACTTGGATTGGCCAGCTCTTCCCGTGAGTTGACGCCAGGGGATTGGTGGAAGGAGTTGACGCCAGGGGATTGGTGGAAGGTGAAACTCGTAGGTATCACTATCGATGTCTGTCGATGTCTGATTCATTTTCGCTGGCTGCTTGCCCAGGTTCACCAAGCTCAGGCCAGGCGAGCAGTGGTGAAGCCATGCCTTGACTGATGTTTTCTTTGCAGAAAACCCGTCTGTTGGTCAGGGTGTTCAGCTTGGTGGAGTACGACAAGATCTTGTTGATGGACGCGGATCTCTTGGAGCCTCGTCGACAGAGCCATGTCACTGCACAACTTCGCTCTTAGTATTTTTGTCGAGGTTTGCGGCCTCACCGACGAGCTCTTCGACTTGGAAGCTCCTGCTGCGATGGGTCGTGGGCCGTGGAGTGGCTACGCCCACGGTGAGCAGATCAATGGCATCTGGGATGACAGACTCTTCATACTGTATTGCGTTGTCACGCTGTCATACCGTTCTCACCAACACCGCTCCCTCGCTTTATGACAGCGCGAGCGCGAGGCAGCTTCTTCTTCGGAGGTGCCCGCCCTGGCCCCTGGGGTTGGGGCCAGTCGCTCCTTGCCTGCAGATTCCGCTGGTAGTTTGCTTCTGTCGGGTGGGGGGAGATTACAGACTTTTCGCTGCCTTTGGGCGATTGCTTTGTTTGAGAAGGTGCGTACAGCTAAGGGGTGGCATCAATGCTGGGGTCATGCTGCTGAAGCCCAGCTTGGACACGTTGGCACATTGTCTGGCAGAGGTCTCCTGATGTTGTCACATCAACTTGCAGAATCCGGACAGTTTTGGAAAAAGCGGTCGCTCAGTTTTAGTTTATTTCAGCGAAGTCGAATCTTAATATGTGCAGGTGGCCGATGAAAAGCACCCGGAACATATACGTGGAAACGGGCCGGAACAGGACTACCTGTCCAGAAGCTGGACTGGAGTGAGGGTAAAGCTTGTAAGATCGGACTTGCGCGAGCATCGTTTGCAGAAAGTCGTAGGTGCAGTGGCCTAGGATATTATGCCAGCAGCTGGACCCACATCAGTGTGGCCTACAACTTCCAGCTGCATCAGATGTACTACGTGGCCAGTCTGCGCGTAATTGCTTGCAAAGTCGCGGTCCTTTTGAAGTTGAGCGTTGCTGCTGGGATGAACGCAAGTACTCAGGCCTTGAATCCCGAGTGTGTGGACTCGGCTGATCGAGCTGGCTTCTTTGGATGCCACTTGGCCTGGCCTAGAGTGGAGAAACATCATGAGCAGGCTTCTGGTCACGAGACCGTACACTGCGGGGCTTCAGTGGCAGTTCGCGTGCCTGTCCTGTTCCCGTTACGCCGGCACCCGGGTACTACCACTGCCGCGGGTTTCGGTTACAGTGTGCGGGGGCAGTTTCCCTTACTCCCAACGAGGGTTCCGGTAATTCCCCGCACCCACCTAGTCAGATCGGTAGATTGACAGTTTCTTACGATCCGGTGTGGCAGGGGGGAGGACGAGGGGAGCGGGGGGGGTAAGATTCATACATGAATAGCTGAGTTTTGTAGCACATTTTTGTGTAGCTGTCGAACTCATCAACGGCTGTCTTCCACAGCTAGGTGTGCAATGTTTCGGTTGTCTGCATGCGCACCATGACGGAGGGGAGTATCATGGAGAACTGACGTGATCAGTGGCAGTTGCGCAGTCGGACAGGTTACAGTATCACGTGTGCATTGCATCTTGCCTCTAAATTCGGGGCGGCTTGCCTGATGTTTGGTTCTATAGGATTTGTTGCCTCCGAAATGTGGGTAGCCTGTGACATAAAGCCGGCTAAGATGCAGGATTTGTTTCCTCTGAATTGTGGTGGGTCTGTGAAATAACTTTCTCCCGTGGGAAGAAGCCCCGTTGTCCATGGCCTGCCTCTGACATTTGGTGACTGCTGCAAGCAGCTCCGACCTTAGCTTCGACTGGAAGAGCCACTGCAGGTCCCGAGAGGGTCAAGATCTTCCACTACTCGAGCGATCCAAAGCCGTGGGCTCGACTTGTGGAACCCGCGTATGCAGCGTTTAGCGAGGAGGACGGACCATTGTGGCGTTGCCAATCGAGCTCCTGCCCTTGTCTGCTGAGTCTTGAGCGCGGCCAGGAGTGGTTGGAAGAAGTGCTTACGAAGTTCAATGGCTACCGAGCGTGGGTGCTCAAGGAGAGCTGTACGGCTGGAGGTGTTTTGCACTGCGCCACAAGGAAGTCCGGTTTGTTTTTGCAGCAGGACCCGGATGCCATCGAACGTGAGGCAGACCGCTGTGGAATTGCATGCGGTCGCGGCCTTGGCTCTCTGGGCAGGCCGGTATATAATGAGCAGGTTTGAAAGACCTGCATCCTGTAGGCCCGGACGGAAGGATCCGCAAAGCACTTGGGTGGGAAAAGTTTGTTCCCATGGATGCCGAGAGCTCCCGCTCAGCCAATCGCAAGGACGAGGCGAGGCATCCAACAGAGAGAGACTAGTGGTCGCATTGGTGTTGAGTCGCAGTGATGTTATAGTCGTATTGTCTTATGACGCCGATAGAGTTGGGATTCTCTTGGTGCTTTCTTCGCAGAGCCGAAAACAAGACAGCTGGGTTTCGGCTCAGCGAGAGTGCTGCGCCTGCGTGCGTGCGAGGGATGTGATGTGCCGTTTATGCCATATGCGAGGGAGAGAAGGAAGGAAGGGAGGAAGGGAGGGGGGAGGCAGGAGGGAGGTGGAAAGAGGGAGACCGAAAGGAAGGGAGTCGGGAGCGGAAGGGTTGAAGAGAAGGAGCGAGGAAGGGAGGGAGGGAGGAAGGGAGGAAGGGAGGGAAGGGAGGCCAGAAGAAGGCAGGGAGAGAGAGAATGAGAGATTGAGTGACTTGTCCAGGATTCAAGCCCCAAAGAAGAATGGCGACGAGTCCTGGGCGAAGAGATATTCGTGCCAGCAAGCGCAATAGAGGGTGCGGCGAAGGCATGGGCGTGGGCATTCATGTGCATGTTTGGATGCCAGCGACATCCCGACCACTTCTTGGAGCTTCAGGTGACGCGCACTGCCCTCAAGATGTGGGAGGAGGCATGCTGCGACGATGTGATGTCACGCCGACTGGGATACTGCAGGGGTGACGTCAAAGGTCTATCAAGACCTGGCTGCCGGCCTCGCCGATCAGAACCTTGCTGAGACGGTGATGAGGTCGGTGGGCAAGGCCTGGCCCATCCGAGCAGATTTGGTAGACTTCGACCATGAGGCGTGCGATCTGGTGTCGCCAGGACGTCACGGCAGTGGACACGGCAAGCTGGAAGCGAAGAGCCTTGTCTTGACGTTGTGTGACGTCTTTGCAGAAGCGTGGGTCAGAGCTTGGAGCAGCTTGCTGAGGTAATGGTTGGTGGGTCGCACCCGCAGAGTGGCCGACAGAGCAGCGGCTTACCTCTTCCTGCAGTTGGCCGCTTGGCTATGGCAGGCATGGTCGCGATAACCCAAGTGTTGAAGCGAGTTTCTCATGGCCTCCCAAGGCTTCCCAGCGGGCCACAGGCCAATCTTCTCGGGAGCGATGTGCTGAAGTCGGAGTTCACCGGGAACCTTCCCTCGGCAGGTCTTGTTGACATGTGGGAGTGATGTGCTCTTGAAGACTGACGTCGAAGGGGTCCATGTTGCTGTCATCACGCCAGGCACCTTGGATTGAAGTGAATCAGCAGCTAGCAGCCAGCCGAATTGAAAGTTTTGGTCTTGATCGGATCCAGGTGGCGCAGTGGTGAAAAGCTTCCCTTCGGATGCATCAATGCTGGGATGCGATGCAAAGGCTCCAGCATCACATCGTCAGATCGGCCTTGGCTGTTCGCCATCTTGCAGGCTTGGGCTGCTCAGCTGCCTGAGTCCGCAATGGCAGCTGTGGCAATCGCTAGCCTCACCGGGGATTTGACAGCGCTCGCAGCGCTCGCTGAGGTGCTTGAACAACTTTACGTGACCTGTGGATATCATTGGTTGTTCGCAGGGTGGACTGGGCTGCCCTTCGGCTGCGCCGCCTGCGGGCTGTCGTGCAGCAGCTGCAGTGGGTCGAACGCACAGGGGTGAGTGGCAACTTGTCTCAACTGGTGCTTGTATGGTCTGTGCGGCCCAAGCTGTCGAACAAGTCTGTGCACATACGGACGCTTGCTTCTGGCTGCTGAGGACGGACACTCACGCCGGCGTTGATTTTGCAACTGCTTCACTCAAAGGTGTGTAAAAAGTGCCGAGCAAACTGGCGTTTTGTCCAGGCAAGACTCAGTTGCCCGTCCTTGTTCGGCATTCCGGCCAGGAACGCAGACTCTTCCTAGCGCTCGGCGAGCAAGCGAGGCAGGGAGCCCTGGTTGGACAAGTATCGCCTGGGTGAGTCTTGGTGTCGCTTTCGGATCTGTCAGACCCGATGGTTGAGCATGAAAGAGATCGTGGAGCATCGGCCAAAGATGGTCTGGATCTCGAGCCCACTAGACATGGCTATTCCATCAAATCACGGCTACATCAGCAACATGGAAAATTTCAGTTGTGACTATGACTCAGGTTCAATGTGTAGAGGACGGCTCCCTCAGCAGAGTCGCGACTGCTACATTCGGGCAAGCTGCGCATGTTAAAGTGCTCCTCACTACTCGTAGCTTCGCTTGTCGAAGCTTTTTCTTTAGGCTGCGGCTGTTGAGTCCTCCTGGATTCGACATGCACCGATGTCCTGTATGGTACAAGTGCAAAAAGCCACAGAATGCTGACACATGCCTGTGCTCACGTTTCTAGGGTGGAAAGATCGCCACGTTGATGTTCATTTGCCTTCATGTAGTGCTAGTCGAAGGGTGACAGTCATCGGGCACCCATTTCAAGGCCAATGCTTTTTTACAAACATGGCAGGCACTTGGCTGCAGGGACAGGCCTGTTGCACTTTCTCTGCATCCGGTCCCGAGTCGTGACAAAAGGAAGCCAGTACTTGGTCCAGTTTCTTCGACAGGACTGTTGAATTGGAGCACGGGTGCCATCCCGCAATTCATCACCAAGGCTAAGTGCGAAGATGTTTGGAAAGGGTCAGCCCCAAAAACCGACAGGTTCTCGATCATTTCGGCCTGCATCCACCGCCTGAATCGCAGGCAGAAGGCTCAGGCATACGGGGAAAGTTCAAGAACACTTACGCAGCACTTGCTTGTCTTCCGAGGTGTATCAGCTCTACACTGCGTTCGACAGGGACTCGCAGACATCCCTTCAAGAGCACCTTCCAGATGTTTTGCCGGACTTTTCCTTGGTCACCAGGACAAAAATGGAAGCTTATCGCTGTCAATGGCTCAGACGCTTCAACACGTCGGGTTTGACGACATGTCACTATTGTAGCCTATGGAAGGCTTCAGAAATTCCTCATCGGCAGGGAGGTAAGGCCAGGGAGGTAAGGCCATTCCCTACCTCACGGATCTGTTCAATTCCTTGGCGGGCCCCAAAGCTGTGAGAGAGAGGCTCCTGCAACAACTTGTAGGCATCAGGAGGACACAATGGGCTCTCGCAAACGGATGACTTCATGGGCCATGATCCAAAGTGGCCCTCGAGATGCTCAGAGGGGGTAAGCCCTGATGAGAGATGGCCGAGAGGGGTAGCGCAGGGGTCGGTCGGGGGAGGACCGTTCGTGCAGCTAAAAACCTGAACCAGATATGAATCCAGATGGCCTTCAGTGAACCCACAGTTGGCAAGGCAGCCTCGGCCGCGAGGGGCGAGGAGCACTCAGTGACATATGCCAATGGGAGCATGGGATGGAATACGTCTGCGACCTTCCTGCTAGAAAGCCTTAGGGGGGCAAGCAGGACAGACAAATCGATGAACGCACGCATATTCGGAATGGCCCAAATGCAGCGTTGTTAACGTAAAGTTGGTACTGCCCACCTGGGTCAGGGGCATTTCGGCCCCCGGCAACCGGCCGCAGCAAAGCGAATGGCGATCGGGCGATGATCGGTCTTTGGCTGAATGAGGAGCCTCTGGGGTCGGGCAGTCTGAAACGGCTAGCTGAGCACATAGACCATATCTTCTGCACTGATGGCTCATGCTCTCAGATTTGTCTTCCTAGGTCTGAGAGTCTCCGCTTGGTCGAGGCGCCAATCGCCGCTCTTTTTGGACCCGGAGCCGAGCCAGTCTCGTAGGCGATCGTCCGTGCTGCTTTCAACATCAAATCGGACATGGCCGAGATCTTGATTTGCAGCTGCTTGTACTGACCAGCAATGCATTCCTTGAGCATAGCAAGGCCCGACAAAACACGTCCTCGTCGTCATCAGTGATGTCCTATTCTCCAGCTGGTGACCAGCTCAAGAGACCTTCTCAGAGTGTTTTATACCCCGGCAGTGGCACCGTGGTTTCCGCAGCTCAGCTGCAATGTGTTTTTTTTAGCTCCAAGGCGAAATTCAGGGAGAGGTGGTGTAGGAAAAGCGAGCGTCTTGCTCAGTCCAGGCTCCACCGTTGGCACAGCTTGCCACACAGGCCGAGTCTGGGCAACTGCGAGATGCAATGCTTCCTTCATGCTTCATGCTTCCTTGCATGTGGGCGTAGCTCTTTTGCTGTCAAGTTATTGTCGAGGTTCAGCAGAATTCCCGTGGACAAGTGTGAAGTGTGAACAGCAGAGGGACTTGTCATAAAACAGACATGGATGGGGGATAAGTGGATAAGTTTGAATTGGCATTAACCCGCCAAGGTTTTTTGCAGATTTACTGCTTTTGCTCCCATGGAATGCGTGAGAACATGGCTTCTTGCAATCCAACTGCTGGTCTTGCGTGCAGCTCCAGAAGATCTGAGCACCATCTTGCAGCAAGATCTCGCATGCGGACTCTTGGCTTTCTGGGTGGCCCTGAGCTGTGAACCTAGTGCAAAGCTTTGTCTGTCCGTTCAGCTACGGCGGTGAGCTGATGGTTCGTCTGCTGTCAGTCAGTTCATGACCTGTGTGTGGGTCTTTGTCCTTCGACGATGATGAGGCGTGCACGGGAGATGTGCGGATGGTCTGCATGTTCTGCAGGTCGCAGTGTCAAGAGACGGGGCAAAATTGGATGCGCCAACTTTTCGCAGGTTCAGACCGGAGCAGTTCCTGAGGCGACGGAGAGAGCCATCGCCTGCGTTCCCCGGTTTCCTTGCGGGCGTCCGTGGACCAGGCACTGTCAGCGACTGGGGAGGGAAAACTGAACGCTGTCCGTGCAGGCTCTGTCCCCGCTCTATCGTGGTGGCCGCCGACTGCATGGGGGCAATGAGTCCTGTGGTCGCTGCCTGCGGAGCTGCCTTCCAAGTGAAGACCCGCACTTCCGTGGCAAGGCGCTGCCCACGGAAGTTCCACTTCCGACTGTCTGAACGGGTAGTGGGGAAGTCTCCCAGCTGACCAGGCCGGCTACGAGGAATGCACCCGACACTGTCCTGCCGGATGCAGTGAAGCCAGTCTTCCAGAGATTCCAGACGTGTTGCGCGAAGGAGCCAAGGAAGCAGTTCCCATAGACTCATAGTTGGCTAGGCCATGGCTGTTGTGTTGGAGGAATCCGTGGACCAGAGAACGAAACCTGGGGCGCCTGGATGCTGAGCCTCCACCAACTCAAGAAGGAGAGACCACTGCCGACGGGCTCCGTAAGGCTGCAACATCCATGTTCTTGTGTGGGTTGGGTCTGTTGGGGTTTTCGCGACTTGTCTCCCCTTGTCCCGCACTGTCATCCTTCATTTAGCTCACACGTCGGCCCCTCGCCATGTTTCATGCCGGCCTTTTGTCGGCTGTGTCTAGCGAGTGTTGGGAGATGTGTCTTGCCTACAACTCGAAGATTGCCAGACGCGACAAAACCCCCCGTCGCGCGGATTGCCATTCTTGCATGACTTGCTTTGGTTGGTTTTCCGGGTTCGAGGCCTTGTCTGCCCACGTTATTGTCGACATGTTGATCCGAAATCCCTCCTGTGGCATGAACGGCTTCTCGGGTCATCTTGGGGAAGTTTGATTCGATAACCACGACGCCGGATCATTGGGCTCGATTCATTTCGGAACGTGATCGGCATATATCTCCCACAGTGGATCAAGTGGCACGTTGGGCCACTTGCATATTTGCCAGCCAGACCGGTGTTCTACACCGACGCGCTCATGGTATCGCAAGCGGGCAGGTAATACGAATACCCGATTTCGCTTCTGAAATCTCAGCACCGACGATATCGGTGGTGCTGATTGGGCTTGTGGAAAATGTAGTCTGTAGTTTCCTCAAAGCGTTTCCTGCTGCATGCAGGCATTTCCAACGCACGTTGTGGACCAGTATAGCAACTGAACGGTCAGAGTTGAAAGTTTAGGGGCACGCCTGACAAGCCTGCTGCAAAAAAGGGTTCAGACACCAAACACTCCTAACCATGCCTAAACAAGTGTTGTGCTACTGATGGGCCCTTGGCTAGTTGACCAGTGCTGTGCATCTCCTGTTTTGGTTTTGTTCACTTGAAGTGGTTGCGTCTACTGCCGAGCTGCCAGTGGCAAAACTGTTCTCAGAGAGAATCCAAACTCTAAACCCGAAATCGTGAGACCTATGGGTTGCAGTGCACTTGAGTCTTTGTAATTGGAAGCAGGAGCTGGCGAATATCGACTTCGTCAGTGGAGCAGGCTGAACCCTTGCATTCAACATCATGTACCTCACCTAACCTCTTACTCTAACCCCCTTCGGATACCTGGTTGGAGGTTAGAGGTTTCCGCCCGTCAGACACCATTCAGGTACTATCTATCTCCGTCAGGTACCCACTGATTAGAGGTTAGAGGTTTCCACCTGTCAGATACTTTCTGTCCAACCTCCGCCCGTCAGCTACCCACCCTCCGGGCGTCAGCAACCTCCGCCGCCCTCCGCGCGTCAGCTACCTCCGCCCGTCAGCTACCGGCCCTGCACGCGTCCAGCAACCTCCGGCCGTCTGTGCATGTCCCTCTCCAGAGAGCAGCTTGCGCCCGTCAGATACGATCTATCTATTTATTTATCTATGTATTTATTTATTTATTTATTGATTTGTTCTTTAGTTATTTATCTATTGATCTATCTGTCTATCTATCTGTCTATCTGT
The DNA here is from genome assembly GCA_905231915.1 of Symbiodinium necroappetens. NCBI lineage: Eukaryota > Dinophyceae > Suessiales > Symbiodiniaceae > Symbiodinium > Symbiodinium necroappetens. The sequence continues at coordinate 15,664 of CAJNJA010103085.1, forward strand.
CTGTCTATGTATCTATAGTGAACGCGGAAATCTTGGAAACTTTGTAAAGGACAAATCCCGCTGGAAAGCCAGATTTCCAACTTTAGCCCCCGCCGCAAAGTTGGAAATTTCCGCGTACCCGCGCGTTGCGGGCCCAGAGGCCAATCCGTCGCGCTCATCATTTTCGTCGCGCCGCATTCGCGGCGAGAGTCGTTCGGCTACACGAAACGTTTTCGTTGTATCGACAGCACACGATCGTAATGTTTTCCGCACCCTACGCGGTGCTGGGGCGTGATTCGGGTGCACGACTGCGCGCGCGTCTGTGGTGCCCGATGCTGTGCGCTGGGAGGGTGCGCACGTGTGTACCCGAGGGTGCGCGCGCGGATTGTTTTGGGCGCGCTGGGCGCGCGACCTGGGTCCACGTACCGAGCGTTGACTTTTAGCAAGCAGGGCGCGTGCTTGCCAATTTGGCGCCGACAGTACATGGGGAAAGCAGTTTTGCAATGCCCGCGCTTGCACGCGATTCTCGCGAATCAGCACAGTGCTCGGAAGAAAAAATGCGCGACGCCGTTTTGACGAGCTTAAAAGGCGAAAAACACCAAAACTGACATGGAAAAGGTTCCAAAGGAAGCGAACCAGAACACCAGAGAAAAGTTGGATACTTTTGAATTTCCAACTTTTCAGTCTATTGAAAACACACAGGCGTGAAAGTTGGAAACTTGAATCAAACAGTTTCCAACTTTCGCGTGCGTGCGCACTGGCGCGCATGCCGAAAAGCTTGAGCTTTCAATTTGTTGCTCAAGAGTTTCCAACTTTCCACTTGTGTGAAAGCGCATGTCTGAAATGTTTGTGAGTTTATCAGATCTGTTTTTCAGTTTTTTTGGCATTCAGAAACTTTCAGTTTGTTTTTGGAGTGCAAGAAGATCCAAGTGCAGTTTGTGATTTTTTCATGGCACTGTTGGGCGCACCTCATTTTTGGTGCGTTGTTTCTTTGTGGTGCATTTGGGTGTCTTTCATGTTTTTTGTGCATGTTCACTTTCCGATTTGGTTCATGTTTTCACAAATCTGCGGTTCGTTCCTTTCATTTTTTTTGTGCATTGGGTGCACCCAGTTTGGTGCCTTTCATTTTTTTGTGCATTGGTTGTTTCACAAATTTGATCACTCGTTGGTGTTTCTTTTTTTGAGTGAAAAAATGTGATTTTCCTTTTTTTTTGTGCAGTTTTGGCTGCCTCTTTTTTGGTTTTCTTTTGATGTAGTTTGGTGCCTTCAATTTTTTCTACACATTCACTTCCCGATTTGGTTCATGTTTCACAAATTTTTTGAGTGCACAAAAAAGGTGTTCAAAATGTGAAGCTTGTGTTTTTTCTCATTTTTTCGTGCACTTTTTTGGCTGCACCTCACTTTTGGTGCGTTGGTTTCCTCACATAAAAAAATGAAGACGACAGGATTTTCAACTTTAATTCCAACAGTAATCAAAGAAATTTGTAAAGTTGGAAATCTCCGTTTTACACTGCGCCGTTGGAGTGCTGGAAGCAGGCTGTGGGGTTTCCAAGTTTTTGGCATTCACTGTATCTATCTATTTATTTATTTGTTTATCTATCTATTTATGTATCTATGTATCTAGCTATCTATCTGTCTCTGGCTATTTATCTATCTACTTATCTATCTATCTATCTACCCCCCACCCCCCGCCTCGGGCAGCCCTGCCGCCCGTCAGCAACCTCCGCCCATCAGCAACCTCCGCCCGCCAGCTACCCCGTGTCAGCAACTGCCAGCTATTTACCTTCCTTCCCCGCCGCCTCGGGTCCGCCCTGCAGCCCGTCAGCAACCTCCGCCAGTCAGCCACCCGCCTCCGCCCGTCAGCCCCCCCGGGCCCGTCAGCTACCAGCCTTCGTCAGCAACCTCCGCCCGTCAGCTACCCGCCTGGGGGATAGGGGTTACCCGGCGTACGCTCTGGCTTTCAAGCAGTTCGTCGACCGTGAACATGCAGCGCACAGCCCTCAAGTACAACGATTTTGTCTCCAAGAGGTAAGTCTTTTCTAGTGTGTCGTGGTGCAGACATCAAAAGCACAAGCAGGCCTTTGCATGTGTAGTTGCCAGGTTGATGAATGCTGATCAGTCTATTGGTTCATTTGCCAACCGCAAGGGCTAGCAGCAAGCTGTTGGCACGACAGGCGAGTATGAGTCAGCAGAGTTCCACCGCAGCAGTGCGGCCTATGTCACTGCCGCTGGGCAGCAGGAAAGGTTCATGACATCAGCTGCGCTGCACGGTTGTTTGCCGCTGCACGTGTGGATTCTGACAAGGTTCAGACCATGGTTCATGACCGACGTCTGTACAATCCAACAAAGCACACTTGGACAGCAGAGCCTTGGCGAATTTTCTGAGCCATCCTGGATCCTGGAACGGGCCTCTTCTGTTTGCCCGGCTCTATAGGGCGTAGACTTGGGCATGCCTTCCAATCTTCCAAGGCCAGATACCTGGATGACCTCACCCAGCGATTTGGAGGTGTTGACCAAGTTTTGCTGTGGGCCGGTTATCCAAACCTCGGAGTGCTTTGCTACAAAACGGACATGCAGTTCCATGCCAGATTGCTGCTTCTGAGCTTGCTCCACCTAGGTGGATACGAGAAACAACTTGGACATGCTGGAGGCGGTACCTGGCGGACTTAAGGAGGCCGTCAAGGCGTCTCGGAAGCAAACCTTGACCCCTTCCGCAGTCCCTGCTTTGAGCTGTTGTTATACACAACTTGTTGCAAGAACTCGTCCGTTTCCTGTGCGTGTCGAACCTGCTCGAGTTCCGGTCGCGTGTGCTCCGGCAGCTGCCGCCTTCGGCGCCATGGCGAAGGTCATCATCGTGGGCGGAGGCCTTGCAGGGCTCTCAGCGGCGTGCGAGCTCCTGGAGAGGGGATGCTCGGTGACAATCCTCGAGAAGAGCCACAACCT
>CAJNJA010103096.1:0-18585 GCA_905231915.1 Symbiodinium necroappetens
TTGTTGTTGTTGTTAGTGGTGGTGGTGGTGGTGGTGGTGGCGGCGGCGGTGGTGGTGGTGGTGTCGTCGTCGTCGTCGTCGTCGTCGTCGTTGTTGTTGAGTGGCTGTTGGGACCGCTGTAGTTTGTGTTGCGGTTGAGTTGACATTGTCCTCATCGTCGCTGTTTTGGCGTTGTCGTTGTTGTTGTTGCTGCTGCTGCTGCCGGTGCTATTCTCGTTGCTATTGCAAACCTAATGCATCATGTCGCCATTTCTTTTCCTGTTGTTCCCACCGCTGACCCACACCGCTGACCTCGAATATGCTGAGCGCCTGAATGATGGGTCCATCGCCGTACCTCTGCCGCCCCCGCAATTCTGCATTGCTGCTCCCAAGAACAGGTCGCAGGTCACAGACATCAAGAGCACCTCTCTATCAGCTGGCGGATCCAGACCCAGTTAATCCTTAGTGTTGCCATGAATGAGCAGAAGTGTGACATGGACCCATGCATACCGGAGAGAAGCATGAATTAGCTTCCTCGCCGGCAATGAAGGAAATGAGAAGCGGCCTTGCAACCCAGGATCTCTCCGATGATTTGCACATGTCGGGGAAGAATCCTCTCCATCATCTCCACCGGCCACTTTTCTAGAGCCTGCCAGGCACAGCTTTGCTTGGCTGAAGCTGGAAGAGGCTAAAGGTCGCAGCTTGCACTAAAGACGCAACACTCTCGGCGTTCAGCGGACGGGCGAGCGCATGCAGCGACTGAATCTGCTCGATGGTGTGATCCTAACTCCGTGTTCCTGACATGTGGTCCAGCAACCAGAGCATACCAACGCAGCAGCGGAAATAAAAAGCAGCCAGAACTAAATATGACGCCCTCAACCGCTGCTGCTTTTCGGCGGTATGGGCATGAGAACGCTCGTTCGAAGTTCTCTTGCGCTTTCATGATTGCAACACGGCGTAAACGGCCTCGGGCATGACTGTGTGGTTCGTGTAATTCAGGCACTTCCTGCCAGTAGCTCTTGCGACGTTTGACCATCTACATGCTGTGGCACTGGGATGCTTCACTGGATGATTTTGCGCTCAATGCCTGGTGAGGTCCCAGGCTTCGTACCAATCCATCTGCTGCACGTCGACCTGCCCCGAAGGCTTTTGTCATAAGATGTTTATTTAAAATTTAAGGGTCCAGAACTGCGCCAACGAACGCTATGCTAGCTGTGCCGCTTGAACTGAAGCATTTTCAAGCAGAACCCCAGGGCACCAGCAAGCGCATCATCTCTGCCACAGCGATGGTTGGATGGGTGTCGTTCATCTGTACGGCTACCTGCACTTGATCTCAGTGAACGCCCGAAATATGCTGCTTTCACTCACGTCAAGTGCATGCACACATACCAGGCAATTCTGCTTGACGTTGCCTTGTCGGGCAGCTGAGACCACTGGTAGCTCGGCCGCTTGATAAAGTCCCGGAGCACGTCCTGCATCGGGAAGGAATCTGCAAAACGTCGACTTGGAACAGCTCGGTTCAGGGACTTGCAAGCCATGACCTGGCTGCTCAGGGCTGGGAGTTGCATGCCTAAGATGGCTAAGCAGCGCTCACACGAAACAACTGAGCGAGTTCTAGCAGATTCTTGTCCTGGAGTGAAGCGCTCACGAAGAAGTACTGCTGGCGCAGCCGAAGCTCCTTTCCCTCGTAGGTGGCATCCTGGTCGACAACAGTAGCTTCAGAATTTCTCTGGCCGATTTATTCCAAATTTACTGGCAACGCATGCGAGTGCATGTAATAACAGAACCACCCCTGACCAGCAAAGACCATGCAGCACCAGAGGTGCCCAGAGATGCGACGCCCACGATTACGATCTCGTCACAAACCACCTATTACGCAAGTCTCTGTGAAAACGGGCCACGACGGCAAAAAAAAACATGCCAGAACCAAGCGTCGTTGGGGTAAAGAACAGCAGATAAATCCTCTGCCCTCCTCCTTTGGTCGATTGCGTTGGAAAACTGGGCACTGTTGTAGGCATCCAGGTCGAACTCCTGTCACACTGCCCCAGGAAAGCTCACGGAAAGCAAACCTTGAATTGGAGTTTGAAACACGATCTAGAGGACGATCAGGAGCCCCAAGCCCACCCTGAAAAGTTGATAGTGCCTTGGACGGGCAAGCACGCCACAGTCGAAGGTTGTTCGTGTTGAAGGTGTCCTTTGATTGCATGACGGCAAAGACAAGTCACCGATTCCTAATAAACCATCACCACCGAAACAAAGTCTCTGTAAAGAAATGTGCCGGGTGCGTGCAGGTTTCGAAGCCAGGGATGGGATTGTCATACGCCATTGCTTGCACGATCTCGCCCCCGACCCACCTTGCAACAAAATCGTTTTCGGGGGATGCTCATGCCTGCGCGCCAAATCTCGGCCTCGAGAGCTTCTTGCCGTTTACCTCCACTTCCTGAGTCGCCCAGCCAAGCATCATGCTTGGGCGTACTGTCACTAACACTAACACCTCAACTCAGCACATGTTGGACTCAGTAGTTGGACCCTGCTGGGCCTCCACGTGGCCATAGAAGCGGATTGGGTAAGTGACATCAGGACGAGGGATCTCAAAAGGGCATCCATCACCTGCTAGGCGCAGCAAGCGTTCGACCCGATGAGTTCGTACACTCGTGGAAGATGAGGCAACGGCCAATCCAACAGTCTGGCTGCTCCACCTGGCGCCCGTTCCTGACAGTGACTCGCCGGTACCATCGGGCAGTACGAGACACCAACCCGAGCAAAAGCACTCGATCTGCTGCTTGAACATGCCGTAGCTGTAGCGGATGCCGTAGCCCCAGCAAGGAAGCGACCTGATCCGAAAGTCTGCCGACACTTTCTAGATTCTGCTGGATCTGCTGCACCCGCTGTCTCAATAATATGCATGATTATTGGGACGTTGCCCCGTGCTATCCGAGCGGCATCGTGGCCATGGAGTCCAAGAAGCACCTGCATCTTTGCCGAACTGAGACTCATCGATCCTAACACATCCTTCTTTGCATCAGGACTTATTTGCAGACATGACATCCGACACACCAGATGCCGCTTGAGCTGCGCGGCGAGACGGCCCAGGCCACCGTTGCCCAAGGCCGGATCTGCTTCCTGCGAGAAGAGCTCCTGAAGTACAAGGTATCCTAGCCATCTCAAGCTATATGATAGCAATGTATAGTATGTATAGTATTCAACTGCCGGCCTTTTGGGTATTTTTACCCGATGCTCCCACGAGCAGCACCCCGGAAGCCTATGTCAGCTTATGTCACCTGGGGGTTATCCTGCAGCTTGCGTTGACTCAGACTTCGTGAGGACTTTCCACACTGTCCTCCAGCTGGATGCCCAGATCCATGAACGCCTCCTGCTGAAAACGCCGAGGTGAAATTGCAGCAAAAACTGTCAGGTACAGGCGGTGCAGCGGCGCATCAATCACAAGTGCTCATCTCCTGGAAAGGTCGCTCAAGATCCAGGTTGGCAATGGCATTTTGCATATGCCGCCCGATCAAGTACTCTGCAGACAAGTAGTAGCCCCTGGCAGAATCAACTGCTCGCGACCACAGCCGTGGCCAACAGCCTAGTCATTGTCATATCATCGAACGGCCTTTTGACATCCTTCTCCCGGTAATGTGCCTCGTCTGTAGGTCCAACTTGTATTTGTTCTGGATTTCATGGCAAGAAATGACCAGCTGATGCAAGCGCGACCTACCATTCCTAAGTCTTAAGCCTATCACAGCCTGTCAGCGACAACATAAACCCATTCGAAGGAATCTTTGGCTCCGGGCTCGTGTCGGCCCGTTGCGCGGTAAAGCTGAGGCGCTTCTGTGTCATTGAGGGACTCAATCAGGCGATCACGGAGGGCAAACCCAGCAGCACGGTAAGCATCCTTGCAGTTTCGGGGCACTTGTGGAACAGTCAGACAACGGCTGTCAGTCTTCCTTCTTCTGGCAATGAAATCAAGATGGGCACTCAACAAGCACGGAAGTGACAGCGTGCGCCCTGGCTTAAGCAGAGCCCCGCAACGGCAACTACTCACGATGAAAAGTCCGACAGCCGGAGTTTTCTTGGCCAAAGGGACACCACACAAAACCATGTTCAGACACCACCCTTCTTCTGTTTAGAAGGAGAGGGGCAGGGAGGGCCTTCTACCACCAGTAGGAAGCGAACAGCTCTCGGCAGGTCCTGCATGCTAAAGTTGAATCGCGTGCAGGCGAGAGAATACTCCAGATGTCGGGCGAAGGACTTCTTGATGGACTCTTGATCGTTCGGCTCCTTAGCACTGGTGCGACAATGCTGCGAGCCCCCCCCCTGGCCGGCAGGACTGAGACTTCAGCATAATGCTCCATCAACTTCCAGAGTTTCGCCATCTTCTCCTGAAGCAGGGATGCAATCCAGAAGAAGCAACTGGAACAAAGAAGCATCTGGATCCTTTCGGTAGTAGTGAGCGTCGTTGCCGCACCAAGTCCCCGAATGGCCGCTGGACCGGGTCGTCATAACAATTTTGCACTGATGCTTCTGAATCATCCCTTCAAGCACCTCACCACCAGGTTTCGCTGCCGGCATCGGCCTGCTGCGACGACTGTGCTGTTTCTGCTGCTCCACAGCCCACACCGCTACAAGGTAACGGAAGCTATGTAGCGCTTGACCGGCAACAAGTGTAAGAAGTAATCCTGACTGCCGACAGACCTCACTCCATGGAAGTTATCCAGCCGAGACTTTCTAAACAAAGGGATTTCTGGCATGTCTAGGCACGAAACTGTGCAATGCTGCGCCTTGCCTTCGAACCGAGTTGTCCAACAGGGAAAACCTGCAGCTTCGTCACTATTGCTTTTCCTACCTCCTACCTCGAACTTTCCGCTTCCTGTTACTTCCTGATTCCTGCTTGCTACAGCCACTACAGCTGCTGCTACTGCTGCTACAACCACCACCACGACCGCCACCACCACCACCACCACTACTCCTCCTGCTGCTGCTGCTGCTGCTGCTACTACTACTACTACTACTACTACGACGACCACCACCACCACCACCAACACCACGAAAAGAACACCACCATCAACACCAACACCAACACCACCACCGCCGCCAGCACTACCACCACCGCTACTACTACAACTACAACAACCAACACCACCACTGCTGCTGCTACTACCACCACCACTGCTACTGCTACAGCAACTACTGCGACTACTGCCACAACTAACTACCACCATCACCACCATTGCTGCACCTGCCATTACTCCACTACTACCACCACCACCACTATCACGACGACGGCAACGACGACGACGACTTCTGCTACTGCTGCTGCTACTCCACTGGTATCATTATCATTGATACAGCAATACCACTGGTACTATCCCTGCTGGCATCATTGCTATGGTGATGCGGATCATAAGCAACGTCGTTAACATCGTTGACATAGTCGTTGTGGCCACCAATTTTGAGAGTCTGTGCAGAAGGCACTGCATTACCATGCCCTCCAGATCGCCTCACTTCTTGCAGATTGGTGACAGATTTTGTGAAGAAAGCACGGGATGACCGTCATAACTACTGTCATACATACAACTGGCGGTCGTCGTCGAAGCTTGTCCATAAAGAATTCCTATCCTGAATGTGATGGCTACGAGTGCACGATGTGGAAGTATATTAACGTATACATTACCACTTTGTCGGCTGGTTCTTGTAAGAGATGAAATTAACTAGTAACTAGTAACTGTATATCTGTATATTCACAGTGACAACCACACACACACACAGAGACACACACACACGCGCGCGCGCCAGACTGAGCGAAAATATGTACTAAAGATCATCCCTACCTTATCCTCTGCAGCATGCTTGGGGTGATCGGCGTTGGGGTCCGTTGCAAAAGACTACCAAGTGTGCCTCATGTTGCATGCACCGACCCTTTACACTACACCCCCAACCCGCATCTCGGCCTCTTCCCCGTGCCCCTATGGCAGCCACTGTCGGGGCTTGCAGGTTGATGTCTGTCTCTCAGTGGCTCGAGTGCGGATTACAGAGGGTCTCGGTGAGATTGCAGAGGGATCCTATCTCTCTCTCTCTCTCTCCCCACCGTTGCATCCAGAGAGATCCTATGGGGGAGGGCTTTCTGCTGCGATGGGGAATTTCTGGGGTCTGCGACAGTCCGACAGCAAGACATGTGCACGAGGATATGAACGTCCAGGCACTGCAAGCCGCACGAGCCATGTGACTTTTGACTCCGTGTCTGAGCAGTGTGTTTAGTACTGGGAGGCGGGGGTCCGACATGGTCTACCTTCGCTCGCCCCTTGGACCACATACTCCGCTATAGTCAAACGCTCTTGGGGCATCTCCAATCATCGGGCGGTGAAAAGCGAGCAGTGGGACAGTTTTGTTCATGTAACCCATCGACAAGAATGAGAAGGTCAGATTCCTAGTCCAACAGCATGCAGAGCTGGTCTGGTGTTCCACAAAGAGTCCAGGGCCCTCGAATCGTTAGTCTTGTGCCCAGCAGCGAAGTCTTGCGCTTCATCTCAAAGCCTCGTCAAGGCTGTTTCTATAAGCCCTTTTTTGGACCCGTACTTGCTTCTAAGCCTTTCTCTTACTTATGTAGTTCTTGGCAGATTTCATCATGATCATTCAATTGCAGTCGTGGGTTTCGGCAAAATTCAGAAGCTCATGATCTGCTGGCCGGTTGCCCCCGGAATTCTTTCAGAAAGCATGTGGCAACAACAAGATCCGCTGCTCGCACCTTGAGCCACACTCACAAATTGTAGCAAAGCCAAGCGTTGCAGGCAACTGTGCGCGGCCTGCATTGCTCGGCGACCACACACCACTTGTGGTCATGACTCCAGATGGGCAGATGGCCCGCAAGTTGGGGCTTAATAAAACGTGAAAACCCCAACTGAAACAGCTGCGGGTCTGCACACCTATATAGCATCACCCAAAGTCCAGAAACTACATAGCAGCACCGAGCAGATGCGGCTTCTCTCCACAAAAACTAGAGTCGAACCCTATGGTTAACCGTTTATGTATCTATCTATCAATCCATTTATCAATCCATTCGTCCATCCATCCATCCATCCCTGTTGCCATATCATGACATGTGTCCTTCCAGTCAACGTCGATCGTGCCTTCCTGGGACTGAAGATGTACGGCACCGACAAAGCTAGGTGCCCAATTGCCAGCTCTAATTACAGCATACCACAACACCCGAAGTACTGGCTGCAGCAAGCTGCAGCCGTCTTGTCGTCCCAGTCTTTCCAGAAAGCCATCTGCACGGTGCGGCCGGCAACAATGCTGCCTGCGCTGCTGCCCACCTGCGTCTTGCGGCGCGAAGCATGCGCTACTTGGACACACATGCACAAACACACAGACACACACACACACACATGCACGCTCCCTATCGCGACCACCGCCCGAGTTCACCCCCCGCACATCTTCTGCCACGTCGCATAAATCGCACCAGCATCCATGGCATCGAAGACCAACTGATCGCCGCCTGCAATTGGATTGCATTCCATTCACGTACGCCCGACAGGAACCACGTACTCCCCGTAGTACTCCCCAGGCCAGCATCTCTAGAATCTGAACAGGTTCAGTGATTGTAGCACATACCCCTACACCGTATGTGATGCCAGCCTGTTGGAAGACCTGGAAGCGCTCGGGTATCCGATTCACTGCGCCAACAAACCAAGCGCCACTCTCAGCTCTTCGCAGTTACAGTCTGCAGATGTAGCAGCACAGACACAGTGAGGGTTGGCATGCGAAACCGCACCGACTACCCGCAACATTCGATGCTTGGCTGATTCTCGTGTTTAGGTTTCTGTTGTTGGAATCGATTCAATGCAATGGTGAAGCATAGATGGTATTCTGTTGAAGCCCGCACTGTGCTTGTGTTTTTGCCAGTATGGAGGGGAAGGTCGGAGAAGGTGGGTCATGCGTCCTTTCACAAGCCTGGGCGTGGGGGAGTCCATGACTTTTATGATACCATGGTATTCCAATGGTTCTACTGCCGGCTGCTACAAGTAGGGCACTGTGCTGCCACTTCCTAACAAAAGCCACGACGACGACTGTCACTCCGAGTACTGCTCCTCACTAACCCACCAAAACCGCCGACAACAGTCCGCGTTGCTAGTTAAAAAGCAGTGAAAGATGCTTTCCCGTTGGACAGGCCTGAGTCTCTCAGATGGTGCCGCAAAGCATACCTGCATCGATTGCTACACATCGAAACCTGATACTCATCTAAAGATGTTGCCAGCACACATGCTTGTTCTTTGCCTTTGACCTCTAAAATATGCACTGTCCAACCCGCAGGGACTTCCTTGCAGCCACAAGCGACGTATTGCCCATCTCGGCCCAAACCACGTCTACTTTTCCCAGAGCAGCGACGGCTTTCTTGAGGTCATCCCCTTTGACGTACCTAGCATGCATAAAGCCTTCTACGAGCGTCTGAAGCGGAGTTGATATTGGAACCACTGAGCTTCCAGCTCAACGTCGATCACCTCCACACGGCTCAGGCCAAACTCACCTGGGAGGGCAATCGTCCGACAAGCGTCGGATGCGTCGTAAGTCCAAGGTCGCATTGATGATTTTGACAAAAACGACTGTCTGAGAGTACTCGCTATTCTCCTTGTGGCAGCAACAGCGCAAACCAGAAAAAATCCGCCTCGTTCCAGGTGACGCCCAGCTAGCGACGCAGCAGAAACACACCATCCAATCTCAATCAAGTGGTTCCCGAATTGTCGAACGGCATGGAGTAGGAAAGTGCTTACTGCACAGTTTGGACATCCTGTTTGCACACACTGCTGGTTCACAGGTCATGTTTCGCCCAACATAGGCGCACTAAACTTTGGAAGTCCGATGTCGATTGGATGCATGGATGCAGCTCAAGAAGACATACTGCCGTAGTCACGACAACCCTGTCATAGTTGCATGTGCTGAGAGTGCTGGAGCTGCATTCGGGCAGGCATCCCTTGGTCAGTCCTCCTTGAATGAACTGAAGCTTGCAACTCAAAAGGGTACAAGCTATCTGTCTCAGACAGATGCACCCAAGTAGTTGAGGTTTGCTCGTGCCAAACCTCGAGCAGAAGCACTACACCTCTTGCTTTCGGCAAAGTGCTCAGCAGCCACAGCTTCCTGATGACGGCTGCCAAAATAGCTACTAAGCCGAGTGCGGGCCCGTCCTTGCAGATAAGTGCAAGTAAGTGCCTCGTTGTCTCCCTACAGGCTGGAGCCAGCAAATTTAGGAAGAATCTGTTCAGTAGTCGGAGTGCATTGGACGAGCCTCGCGCTGCCTACCCTTGCCAGCGTACCCTGTCTGACAGAGATTGGGGGACTTTCGCAGGACTAAACTAATGACTGGTAAGACCCTGATGGGAAAAGCCACTGTCAGCCGGGATGCAAGGATGGGCAGCGTGATATGAGAAATGATTTCCAGTCCGCCAACAGCCCCAGCTCATGCCGGCAATCACAACACCTCTTGCAAAAATCAGAAACAGAAGGCCTCAGTTTGCAAGCTGCAGGCGGACCCCAAAGTCTGAAGTCGGAAGCTGGTGGAAAAGCACGGCGGAGCCCCAGCCACTGCTGTTTGCACATGTTGTACTAGGCCACTGGGGTCTAGGCCCTTGCTAAGCTTCTCATTGCCTAGAAACGAAGGCGATGCAATGCGGGACTCGAAACACTCGGAATCGCCAGTGGCAGCGCTCCCCACGTGCTTCCCTAGACAGCGTTATCTTCTATGTGCGGGTCCTCCATGAGGTCCGTTAGTTCGCCATCAGTAGAACTCGCACGCAAGGAGTTGAAATATACCACCTCGGCTACAGTGCACACTGGCGAAGACTGATTCCTGATTTCTGCTACGGGGGTCCGAAACCTGCAGCCCGATCGGCCACACGACCTGCACTCGCCTTCAAAGTTTTTTGCCTGTGTGGAGCATTGCTGACCCAGGCACTATTTTCCTGAAGTCTTCCTGCAGAGTTTCAGCCTCCTGCATCCGTTCTCGGAAACCTCTGCAAATTCTGACAAACTTGTCGTCGATGGACTCACCTGCAGAACCATGCACATGTAAAAGAGGATTTGGGCTCGCATGGCAAGGTGCACAGACTCTCAAAGCTCTTGCTGCGGATGGGGCCTGACCGTCGATGAGCTCGCGGATCCCTGAAAGGACTTCTGGTCCTCTGACTCCTGCAGCTTCGCAAATTCGGCTTGGGCACCTCCTGGGCCCAGCCCGCGCCTGCAAGGAAATCACGACAAAAAGCTTCTTCTGTTTCTCCTACAGCCTGCAGCATTCGGGCATGATCTGTTGACGACAGCTGCATGTCGACGACCACATGCCAAGCAAAAGCATGATGAATTCGAGGTCACATGACCTGCAGAGGTGGAGATGTGCTGATCCACCGCAGCTCTGGCGAGCTCCTGCCACAGCTTCAGAGAACCCGATGTCTGTGGCTTACGCATAGTTCTCAAGGCTGGAAACCGGCAGGCGGGGTCTGACAAACTCCGCTGGTGGCTTAGAAAATAGTAGTTAGTCGCCCGGCCGTTCGTGCGATGGAGAGCTTGGACAAGTCGGTTTTGGGCTCAGGAGATGGCTGAGCCCGGCGTATGGACTTTTCGGCCAAGAAACATCTTTGCGATGTGAGTCGTGAATTTGATGCTAGATGAGTTTCAAACCCTGCAGCGAAAGCCTCTGCTCGGGCGAGATGCAAACGAAGCTGGTGGTCGATTCGCCTCGGCTGTGACGGCTCAGAGCCAATGAGGCTTTAAGCTGAAAGGTTCATACCGTGTTTAGTGAGAAAGGGCCGGTATGCATGCGTGAACGTCGGCATGTCCAGATGCTACAGAGTGTGCATGTATGGAGACACTGTGAGTACATGTGGCTACTTAAGGTTGCAACACCCCTTTTGCTCTTGCTGCCTAAACACCTCGTGTCTGCTCACAGCCCTTTTACGCGGCTACCTCTGATTTCTACAGTAGACCACCACACGATGCCTGCTGTCACTCCATCCCGAAAATGGGTCGACTGCAGAACTTCGTTCTTGCAGCTTACAGCATTGACATAGTCGGTGCGCAAACCTACCCGACCAAAGATGGCCCACTCGCCATTCGCACTTGGCTTTGTAACTCAACGTCATTTGCCTACTCCTTGTAGTTTTGGACAGTCTTACAGTCTTACGTAGGTAGTCGGTTCCACGTAGTCTGGACGTCGGATTGACCGAAAAAGCGGTCAAACGAAGTCGCTGCGCAATCTGTTTTCCATCTCCAGCGTGTTGCAACAGGTGTCCTCGGTGTAGACAGCATCGAAGTACTCGGAGGAATTGCCAGAACCGCAACATAAGATGCATGAGTTCTTGACACCAACGTTTGTATCTTTCATGACGCCTCCCGTTCTTGTTAGTGCATTCTTGGGGTGCCAACAATCCGGAAGTTTCAATGGTAAACAGCGGCGCAATGGATCTGCCAGTTCTGACACAACGTGCGGATGCAGATCTACATGGCCATCAAACGATCCATGGCCCCCATCCAGGAACCGACGCAAGTCATCCAATTTGAGCGGCCAGAAGGTCTTTGGCAAACACTTCCCTAATCCAGGGAGCAGATCGGCCACAACTTTCTTCACGGTCATCTTATCCGCTCCGCTGTCGAGGAGCTCATGGCAGACGACAGCAAGAGTAACAAAACCAATGAGACACGAGATCGGATCAAGATCTGGCTTTAGAACCACACCGCAATTTCCTTCCTTGAAACTCATTCCCCGTTCGACCTCGCCTGGCATCAGCCGGCCCTTGCTCTTGTTGGATAAACTCGGATGGTTCGACAACTTGCCAAAGTTGGCGGCAAAGGACTTCTCCCACAAATCTTCGGCATCATAAAGATTTTGCGCCACCTCCGGGTCTGTACTCTCCAAATCCCAGACATTCGTGTCACCAAGAGTGACATCCAGCGGCTCTACTTTGAAGCGGGTGCACTGTCCCATGGGCTGCTGGAAGGTAACGATGTCAGTCCATGACGGCAAGCCCGGAATCTTCCTCTGTTGCACGTACAGCGGAATGTGCCGGCCTGCTTTTCCAACACATCTGCCGTCTCCTAACGCATCCTGAAAAGGCCAAAACTGCACCGTTGCTGCTGGGTAGAATAGGCCGTCTTTCAGAAACAGGCCCACCAAGCCTGGAAGCGGAAAGCATCCTGGCAACCAACAAGGACGTGTGTGAAGAAGTGCCTAGTGGCAAGGTAGTTAGCCAGGCATATCACTCGCCCATGCTACTGCTTGTCAATCAAGAAGTAACCAGTCTCGTGTTCCTGGCTGTAGCGTGGTTCAGAAACATTAAACTTGAGCTGAAGCAACTGTAGAGCAACATGATTCGGCCATGGGGATTCACCAAATGGATAACAGTCATGGCTCCAATGATCGGGCCAGAAGAGCGTCCCATCCTGCTTGTATGCTTCAGTCTCAAAGAGTATATCTGGGGACACCAGCGGAGTGATGTCAGTATCCATCCACAAAACGTGCTGGAAGCTTGAACTCATGACCGCTGGAACTATTGTAGCGTATTCCTTGTACACTCCTGGCATGTTCAACTGACGGCAAACAGCACCGCTGGCTGCCAATGCCTCGCAATGAGCATCTTCCAATTCAAAGGCATGCCAGAACTCCACCGGTAGATACGACTTGTGCTGGGATCGTAAGACGTCCAAATTGGCAAGCGCTTGCAAAACATGCTGTGCAGCGCCACTCATCACGATTCCTCGGCCCTGGAAGGCAGAAGCTGACGGCGTGGGAGAGCTCTGGAGATCACTCAAAAAGCTGGTCAAGGCCGCCTTCTCAGATGGCAGGTGCTCGGCGCACTCTTCCCAAACAAACTTGTGGCTGCAGAATGGCTGCTCCTGGCCCCCATCGGCCCGGGCAATAACGACAGGAAGGAAACGAAGGCTGGCAACAGAATGCCAAGCGAACAGCAACTGAGTCAGCCCATTGCTTCCACAGGCTGCAACATGTAAACCGATCACATGAACATACAGATTACGTGAATGTCGCAATACCCACGCCTTAGTCCTCCGATGACCCTGGCACTGCTGAAAATGGAATTGTCAAGGGATGCGGCAAAGAACCTACCTCCAAGCACTTGCCCCTTTTACCATGTTTACTCACATCGCTATAGTGGTCATCCTGCGTGCGGAGAAATCCTAGATGGCAAGTTGGCCACTCGCACGTTTCCGTTTCGGGACAGGGAAAATGGCACCGGTTGGGCCATTGGTAGTGAAGGACGAATGGGGTGCCCTCACACCTTGAAGCAACGCATGTGAAAATAGGCAAACATCTGTCCATCTTGGGCCTCGGAAGAAACATCTCTATCAAAGACAGGCTAGCCTGTCTATCCTGTCTGACATCAGAGTTTGGGACCATGGTGGACCATGCGTTTGGGATTGGGGCAAGCTTGCGGCCTTAGATCTTGGGTGGACCATGACCCAAACCCTATAGATGCACTCTAGCGGCAGATTTTTCTACTGTGTTGCCTTGCAGGGAAAGACTGCGTCTCAAGGCTTGTGCAGCCTGCCGAGCTCATGATATTTTCAAGTGGTGCTACAGGATACCAGAAGCATTCCAACAACAAAGCGACTAGTTGACCTAGAACTGAACAGTCGTAGGTAAATTCTGTGGGTTCTGAACCAAACAATAGAATTCAAGAAGCCTTACAAATCCCGAAATAGAACATATCTTTCCCGGGCCAGGCTGCTGCACGGAGTCCAGCGCCGGATTTAAGGAACTACGAGGCTCCTCCTGGCTGAAGACGGTCCTTCACAAGGACTTCAAGTCTCGACACTCTGGTCTCTGGGACTCTGGGGTGTTGTTGTCTTACTAAACCTAGGCTGGCTCGAAGAGTAACTCCGAAACGAATGGTCTTCACATGGCGCTTGTAGGACCTAGGTTGGGACTTGGGGATGGTGCCTGCAGAGTGGGTTGACGAGTCTTGAACCGCTTTATTCAGTTCTTCAAAAATGCCTAGCTTGCCCCCTCTCAGGAATGGGGATTTTAACAGGGACGCACAAGCACCAACTCCTGAGCTGTGACTGAGTATCTACAGGATCGATTGTCCACTCTTTGCAGTCACAAAGTGATAAGGCCTTTGTTGCTTCAAATATGCTTCCTTTCTCCGAAGGTGGCTCACATGCTTGGCAACTGCACACATGCTGCGCTGCGGCGCCTGAGTGAATCCTCTGTATGATGATTTTGCAGCGCTTGCCCGTGGCTGGTAGGATCGTTTGCTTGGCCAACCTTCCAGACTGCCTGCCACCACGCGCCGCCGGGCTACAGTGCTACAGTGCTACAGCTCAAGCAGTTGGATGGTAGACCTTCATGCACTCAACTCATTCAACTTGCATACAGGAGGCCTCCGGCTGAGACGCCAGCTTGTTGACTTCCATCATGGCTCGCTGCTCCTCACGGTCATGTTCAGTACGACCATTCTGCAAACTTGCAAAACTGCAGACACGCTGGCAGGGGGCCGGGGCGAGGAGTTGAGTTTACGGTGGCTCCTGCAGCATCTCTGTGTGATGGTCCAGGATTGAAAGGACCTGCCACTTAGGCAGAGTCGAGCAGTGAGCCACAAGCACCTACCACGCACAATATGCAGCAAACAAGGAAGCAACAAAGAAGCAGCCATAGCAGCTACAAGCTGGGCACACGGCGCCCTTGGGCAAAGAATATCCAATTAGGGTGTGGAGCTTGATAGCATTGCCAACGCAGAGGCCAAAGTCACTACATCACAGTCATCCCCTTCGTTCCTAAACTACAAGACCTGAAAGACAAGGTCGAGCCCAAGACGCCAGGAATCGATCCTATGGAGAAGGCTGAAGACTATATAGACTTGACCCTGCTTTGCTGATCCACCTCCTGGCGTAGAATCTTTCCTCGGTACAAAACGCGCATCAGCGGAGTCAAGAACGGCTTGACGCCACTCGAAGCATTCAAATCCAGAGCCCCAGGCATCTGAGACAAACGAACGCATCTCGACAAGTCAAGCAAAGCTGCGAATCTCCATGACGGAGTAGCGCACGAGTGAGTGCATAATGATGGGCTCGCGCTTAAAGAAGGTTCCCAAGCTCGAGCAAAACTCCAGGTATGACACCTCACCAGAGGCGTCCGCGTCCAAGACATAGAAGATGGACTCTAGGTCGTCTCGCGTGATATCCATCACATCCATCAGCTTCTGGAAATCATTCACCCTGTCATAACCCTTCAAGAGCTCTTGATAGGAGATCATGCCATTTGCATTGATGTCCATCCCTGCACATAGCAGGACAAGATCCTCCATGCTCCTGCTGCGCTCGGCTTCCTTTTGCTGGACTTTCTTGGCATGATCGTTCTCCCGCGCCTCTGCTGCCCTTTCGACAATCACCTGCCCAGCAAGCACCGAGATTTTGTACAACGCAACAACACAGCTGTATCCCTGCAAAGTCGAAGCTGGCATTTTCACTGGGTTCGAAACTTTTGGATGCTCGCGGGTGACCAGATGCCATTCCGACTGAGCCCCTGGCCGCGAGGATCAAGTTCATCAGCCCCACGGATATGGTCAACATGATGGCAAAGAGGAGGATTGCAGTTGCAGGAGCACGCTCCTGTGGCCACATGCACCCGCTATGACACTTGGGTGCACAGCAACTTCTGGGTGTCACTTCGAAGAAGTTGCAACCAGTGACCGAACAAATGTCTGCCAGCGACTTCCCCCCCCCCCCACCGGGTGGCAGTACTTTTTTTCACAAGGGACTCGACCGCTGCCCTTACTGCAGTACTACTTCAGCCTTTGTAATGAAGCCTGAACCACCCTTAGGACATGCTGAGACAATCGAGACTGGCGTATACTGAGAAGTCGACAAGCGGAAGACTGTTTCGTGAAGTCATACACAAACTTGAGGTCTACAGGAGAGCCGTTTTGTGCCATCCTATCAACGACGATCCCACAACAGCTAGTCGATCCGAACTTCGGAACCTCACGAATTGGACATGGGTAACTAGCCATGAATACTCCAAACAGGCAACGACCCACCAAACCTACTGTGGTAGCCAGCAGGGCGGCCAAACACTGCCAGCCCAGGCTGGCCATGCTGCCTAGCGTCGACAAGCGGGATGGAGATCGCGCCCCAAGAATCTCCAGCAACTATCTGCTGGAAAATGGTCACGGAAGCAGAAAAAATGTCAGCGAAACCTCTTGAGCATCGTTCGCACGTCCCCGGAAAGTCAATCACAGAAGCAATGGGGTGTAGCATCTCCACAGACACCACTGCCCAGACCAGAATCATGACAATAAGCATGATGGCCCCAAAAACGATGGCTTTCAGTGACGAATATAGACCGCCGATTAGCATGTACAGCTCCGGCACGGAAATAAAAAGCCGCACTGCTTTCCTGGGTCTCTCCACAATCGGCGTTGTTTCAACTGCTGTCAGCCCTAAGCCTTAAACTTGCAAGGCTTGAAACTCGAGCTTTTCCTGTCGTGCTATCTTGCTCCAAGGCTCAGAACGCGAGCTATCCTTGACAACCTGAGCAGGCTCAAATTCACTGTATCTGCCAGGGCCAGCTGAAGGCAGCCAAGGAGGACTGTCGTGAGGTCCACCAAGTTCCAGGAACTGCACAGGAAATGGGCTCGTTCCACATAGACTCGTGCCACGCACTCCGACACATAGATCACCTCAGCCGAAGATGCAATAACAACTCGCAGGTGCAGGAGATCTTCCAGTCTACTCGAGTCTACCTGCAAAAAGTGTCAGGATGTTGCACTCCAAGGGGCGATGAACACAATCTCTACGATTGCAAGCCAAAGGATGGAAGAACTTCGAGTTGGACACTCGAAGTACTTGTTGGCATAGTGGGGGTAGCACGTTGCGTCCGCATCTGCCTGCCCGGACATGATGTCGGCCAAAGCATGAGGGCACTCGGTAGAGAAGACTCTCTCAACACTTGCCTACAGTCGCACATGTGCTCAAAATTGCTCAAAGCAATCCACATGGGCAGGTGACTCTGGATGACCCGGCAATCCCAGCCGAATCAACACATGTGCAGACTGTACAACAGGCAAAAGCTCCTTCTAAGTCGCGGCTTCAATCAATAGCATGATCGCCGCAGCGACTGAATGCAGTGCTGCGCCCTCCCAAACACGCGAGGCCATGCCCTGCCTCTATCAGGATAATTGCGAAGTTCAGCCTTGGTCTGCTGGGCATGAACTTCTGAGAACCTTGACCATGACCATGCATCACAACAAACCCTCCGGCTGAGTCCGGCAAGCAGCAAGACAACGAGACCAATGAAAATCTCAAAGTTGTGAGAGAAAAGGAGCCTCGGGCGGAGAACTTGTGCAGGCTGTGATGGGGTACATATTTGACATGGGTTCTGGACATTGGGCTTTGAAGCCCCTGCGCTTGTGGCTTTCTTGAGCACAGGGTCCCGTATTTTGGACATCCCTTCTCGACTCCAGATGATGGTGTGGTTGTGTCTGGCATTCTTCATTACTGCTGGGACGGCGTATTGACAGGATGCATGGCGGTTGTCTGGCCTGTTTTGATTGAAATCGATGCGATTGCATGTCGTCGTCAAGCAATTAGCAGCATCTCACGGGCAGAAGCAGAAGGCAGAAAGGATGCTGACTGCGGGAAATCTTTGTCAGTGCATGCACTTGGGCAGCTTCGGTTTCTCCATCATGTCCTGCTTACTCGTGCGCAGGGCCGCTATTTCCGAAACGTCATGACCTTGACGGATCCCCGTTTCGCCTCCAAACTTGTGATCGCTCTCAGTTTAGTATTCCATGCAACATGCCCGCTTGCTGAAAGATGACAGCAAGCCCAACGATAAGCAGGAAATGTAAATCACTGCCATCTAACGACACGACCCGCCCAGCAAATTCTAATCAGCTACTGTGGCTAGCCGAAACACCATCACCGCCTCCGTAAAGTATTCTAAAACCCATGTTACTTGCGTAGCTGGCTTGCGGCTACTTGCTGCAACGAAGGCAGTATGCACGAAACAACTTCCGAAAGTGCACCTCCTCGAAAGCTTGCAGACAGCAACTGTGCAGTTCGGATTCTGCTCGGAGACCATATTTGATTGCCGGCTTCCTCATATGCCAAACTCAACTGCGCTACCAAGAAAGCCGGAGACTGTCTCCTTTTCCTAAAAATACGAGCTATTTGACAACCAATTGACTCTTTGTTGTGGCATGGAGCAAATAATAAACCGAATGTAGGCCTTGAGCACACTGTAGCACGCGCACACAAACCGCAAGAAAAGATGGCTTCCGAATGAGAGCGCAATGACCCTGGCATCAGAAAACCACTCAGCAGAACTAGGACCAGGATGACAGCGGAAAGAATGCCAACAAGAGTAGCATCAGCAACGAGAACAGAAACTGCGAGCAGCAGCCGCAGAAGCATCAGAGCCAGCCGCACCAGCAACAACATTTTTTCATTCACTCGCAGCGGGAGAAGTCCTCGAGTGCTCCGTTAAGCTATCCTCGCTTTGCGACGACTCAACTTATTGCCCGGTCCCTTGGGGAGTTACTCCACCTCAAATTGCAGCTTCCTACTACTGAGCCTAAAAAGTCTACTCACTCGGTGCAAAGCACT
>CAJNJA010103107.1:0-18585 GCA_905231915.1 Symbiodinium necroappetens
CAAAAAGAGTGCATCGAAGTCTTCAAGTGATAGAGCAGTGCGACCTAGAGAACGGTACACGTTTTTAGTTCGTGTGTGTTTTCGCAGGTCGTGAATCTTCTACACCGCAGTGTATGGCTCTAGCACTTGAACTTCGTAGCCTCTCAAAAGAAAACCCGCCCACCCACTCCAGCTACGACTATGCCTCAAGTCCAAGCCTTTGCCTACAGCGAAGCGAGCCTCTCGCGTTCCTGTTCAAATGCCCTGCTCTCAGGTCAGCCTACTTCGGCCTTGGCTCTCAGCTCAGCTGGGTCCTCCCTGGGACTCGGCCTCAGACAAGCCGTGGCTACTTGCCTAGCCGACACATCCTCGCAAAGACGAGTTTGCGGATACCTGTCTGCTTGCCTTAGGAGACGCAGTATTCCGCCTCGCTCGCAAAGTCGAGCTCATACGCTTCTCTCAGAAGCCTCGGACAGCCTCTAGCCCAGCCTCTGGTACTTGCCCCGGACGCCCTAGGCCCTAAACCTTCCACCCTAAACCCGCCGCCCAGGTCCATCCGTCTACATCGCCTACGCTGGACTCTTGGTGACTTTGAGCCGGAACATAAGTCTCACCCTGGCCTCTGGTCTCCGGGCCTCCTGAGACTCTCTAGTTGCCTAGTACTGCTTGCCTCAACGGTACCATGCCTCCGCTTGCCGTGCCATCTCACAAGAAGATGGCTCTGTTGCTTTCCGGCCTCGGAAATATCGCCTTTGGTTCGCTTTGAGCCCAGTTAGTGGCCCCACCACTGAACTCCGAGCTTTCACAAAGTCTAGATGGGGGGTTACTTTTTAGCCTAGGGCCCAGCCTCGGGGCCTAGGCCCCNNAGAGCAGTGCGACCTAGAGAACTCGGCATTGCATAGGCATAGCCTAGACTCGACCGCAATGCCTTCAGATTCCGGGCATACCGTGACAAAAAGGTAAGTAGAGCGCCTGCACTTGTTTCTGCAGTTGTGAGCAGTCGTTAAGGAAACTAAGTGAGCAGAGCTGACCAGTTTCCTGGCTGATTTTGGCGTTCAGATTTTGTTTGAACAGCACATATTTTGCAAATTCATTGTGTGCAACCAATACGACGATGACAACCCTGCAGTGTTTCAATGTTGCATGTTTCGTGCATGGCTTCAACGCAGTGACTCACATCAGTGACACCAACGACAGCAACTTGTCAACTCCAGTGGGAGCCCATCAAGAGTTGGCAGTGCATGTGGCGCAAGTTGGTCATAGAATTCAGTTTCAGCCAGCTTTCCATGGAAATCGAAAAAGCCAGAGTAGATGATACCATGCCACCATGGCGGCCAGTCAGTGTGGATCCACAGCGAGCTTGCGCGCAACAGGAAAAACGAATTGCTGAAACGAGAATGTGTTTCGGTGATGCGAGAGCCCTTACCTTGAATTCATTCCTTCGCACATGTGTGGTTTCGAGCATTGAATTCATAGCATTCTTGGCAAACATCAATGCAGATTCACTTGCATGGTGCCATAAATGAGGCCCTCTTCGACAAAACGATTGGCAGATCGGCCTGTGTGGCTGAAAAGCGTAGACCTGACTGGATATTCAGTGTGTTCCTCAGCTTTCTTGGCCAGGCGATGAGAATTGAGAAGTATGCACGCTCCTGCTGTGAACAGAGGCTCTAGCATGCCGCGCCCGATGGATCCAATTGCAAATTTTGCGAAAGTCGCGAGGTGGGCGGTGCGTGTTTGTTCGATTTGTGTATGTGTTTCCCTAATGTTTTAGCTTAAATTTTGTCATGTTTGCAAGCGTAAAGATTCTGTGGATGTATCTGCTTCCCGTGGAAATCAGTCTGAGGTTTCGCGAGATGGTATGTTCAGTCATCGCCGGGGCTGTTTCCCACATGTACTCTTGCAGCCTACTCGCAAGGTCTTGCGGCTGTCATCATTGGAAGTGGACCTGACGTGTCTTTCAACGGTGCGAATGAGGTGCCTCACATGACATTCGTGTGATTTGTGGCCGCTCACGAATGCCATTGTCCGGGTGAGGCTCCGAGCAGCGGATTCCCGTTTGCCTAAACCTCCTGGGCTCCGACACCTCATGCTCATGACCATTGTGTTTATTAGCATTCAAACAATTGCAAGCCATCATCCACATCAGCATCATCCTCACTGTTTTCGGGGTTGTGGTTTTCGTTTCGGGGAACCAGGCCATCACAATTTTTTTGGGCTTCGTAGCGGCTCCGTGAATTCTGGCAAGCAATCATGATTCTTTGGGGGTCCGGAGTTCTCGCAACCACTCACTCCTTTGGGTTTCAGGTTTGTGTTCAGGGTGTTTGGGGTTCTGCAGCGCCTTTTTCAGTTTTTAGTTTTCCGCAACTGCGCACTCCGTTTACGGTTCAGGTTTTGTTTGGGAACCAATTAGTCCTTTGAGTCGGGTCTTGGGGTTTTGGTTTTCCTGTCAAGCATTTCAGGGGTTCGAGTTTTTCAGAACCACTCCACTTTCAGGGTTGGGGGTGTTGCGGAATCAGTCCATAGTTTCAAAGGTTTGGATTTTGCGAACCAGTCGCGTTGTTTCCGCGATACAGCGGCAATTGGTCACTCCACGCCGCCCGAGCACAAACAGGGGCTTTCAGCTTGTGTCAAGACGTGTCTTTTCAGCAAACGAGATGCCCGTCAAGACGTGTCTTTTCAGCAAACGGGATGCCCCAAAGGAATCTTCGTGCTCGTCATGAGGAAGACACGAACGAGTCCTTGCGTGCTGTGTTTGCCAAGCTGTCCAGGTGGCTTTGAGCTGGCTGCTCCTCGGAATCAGCGGCAGGGAACTCTTGGCATCTTCGTTCAATTCTTTCACCTCCCGTGAGAGCTGCTTGAGCTCTGAGAGTAAACATGAGATGTGGATACTGTGAGGAGTAAGATCATGGGCTTCTTATCCAAGGCATCAACAGTCGACACAGTCTACAGTGAGTGTTTCGTCTGCATCCGTGCAGACAGGAGCCTGCAAGTCGACGACTGTGCATCAGCATGCCAAGAACAAGTTCGATCATGATCGCTGATATCTCAAGCTGCCAATTCGTTTTGTTTTCGATGCAGGACGTACATATTCTGCAAGCGATCCGTGCAGCAGGAGGTGGTGGCATGTCATGTGATTGCACGCCTGTTTCTTGCAAAAAGGTGATTATCCGGCGTGTTTCTGCATCACTTCTGTTATGTGTGTTGACCCTTTTTCGAAACTTGTCTTCCCAAGCTCGAGGACCTAATCAGACAAGGCGACACATCGCGACACGCATTTCGTGACCGTGGCCCTGCCCATCTACAAAGCTAGATCCAGCTAGATTCCTCACCATCGAATCAACACGCCAACCGAACGCCAGTCGGGCTCGTTGGAACGATGCATTTTGATTGAAGCTTGCACAGAAGTTCGGTTCGAACAGGTGGTTATGCGAACAGCGCTCTGGGAAGCGGTGACCATCATTGTGCAGAGCTCAGAACTGTCCGTCTTCTGCAGCTAACGCAACACCCTGTATGTTGTTTTTAGCTCAAACTTATACTTTCGGAACTGAACCTACTCCAGAACGGGACAGGGACCTGCTTAGCATGCTGCATTTGCTGTCGTGTACTGCTTTTACTGCAAACACAGCGCAGTTGGTGGAGGGGCAGAAGGGCGTCCGTGCCCTGCTGCGGACTGGACGACTGCAGTGATCGGAGTCAAGAGGTTTGAACGAGTCGAAGCCCCCAGAAAGCCTTCGTTCAGCAGATTCTTCCAGCAGCCGATCTGCTAAGTAAGCTTTTCATCCAGTTGTGAATTCAGGGAGCCGCAGTAGCTTTACACAAGAACAGGGGAGTCTTTGAGAATCACAAGTCACAATTGAAACGTGAGCACATGGCCCGAACGCGATTGGGACCTCAGCGGTTGGCAAACGACGGGGTGCTTCAGGCCTATGCAGGCACAACAATGGTCGCCAAGAGAAGTGGTATCAACGTCGAGAATACGTGTACGCAGTGTCGAGGTAAGGCTGTATACCTAAGGTGCCATCAGAAGAAGACGAAGCCGATGCCGACAAATATGAAGCTGATTGCTCAGCTACACCATGCGCTGCTCCGCAGGAGCGTGAAAAGAAACTTCCTAAGGCTCTTAAGATTGGAGCGTTCATTGACATGGTGAAGAGCTGCAGCTCCCTGGGTGTGTTTGCTGCTTGATGGCAGTGTGTTGTCTTTTCTGCATCGGTCATGTGTCTCGACTCCGGTTGCGCCACAGCAAAGGTAAGAGAACTCGATACAGGCTGGATTCACAGGGGCAAGTTTGCAAAATCGTGTCAGCTTCCTGTGTCCTGCTGTGGTTCGAGTTTTTCGATGTGCACAGTGGCAAATTTCCCACACCCGGAGTAGAGGCCACGACTTGAAAATGACCGTGGAGCGGTGGCCCTTGGTGCAGGCCTCCTTGCAAATGAATTATGGCAGCTTAAGCCTAAAGCGCCGGTTGTGAGCATCAAGAGCTGATCGTGAACAGAGTCGCGTGTCTTTTGATTTCCCATGGCTCCGGCAACTCGAACATTCAGCCATGACAGATTGAAATAGCGTTTGCGGCACTCTGCGAGGCTTTTGGATTCGACGACTACGGCCATGGATTCTTGACGCTTGGATATGCTTGGTGATGTCCTCCAGACTAGGACAAGAATCTCAAGTTTTCACATGTCTTGGTGTAAGGAGATGAGACACAGTTGCTGTTACTGCTGGATCAAGATTTGTGGCATTTAGAGCCAGTTAGAGCCGTATTTGTAGTGCTTGTTTCGCTACCCGAGAGTAAGGACTTTGCGCCGGCAAGTGGTAAACTTGGAGGTGACAGGGCTGTCGAGAAGTGCAGCTTGTTGATATCGCAAGAGGACTAAAGCTGGGCAAAGCTGCTCTAGTTACTAGTTTCAATAGTCAGGCTGAGTACGTTGAATTGTCAGGCAGATTTCCAGCAGAAGATCTTGGCCGCTTGGGATCTCCAATCCATGCTTTGGGCTGGGACCTCTGTAACAAATCGTGTGCGAATGTGAGACCGGTCGACAGCCAGATCCTCCTTCAGCAGAGCCGGATCCATCGCCGAAAAGATGACACTGCTGTTTGCAGGCACGGAGCCTGGTCTCAAAGCTGCAGAAAGCCTGGGAGGCTTTGACGGTCCTGATCGGGCTTTGTTTTTACTGCCATACGTGCTGGTCGAAACAAATTCACCGGAAGCCTGCAGCCACGGTTTGTCTGCACAGGACGCGTTGCTCTGCTATGACTCTCATGCAGGAAAGGACTTCCTGGTGAATCCGGCAGGATTTGAATGCCCATGTGGGTCAACTGCACATGCAGAATTTGAGATGCTGCTTCGCTGCAGTCTTGTATCGCTACTGGTGCTTGTCTAGCTTTGTCTTCGGTAGTCTTTGCTGCAAGTCAAGTGCTGCCGGTTGACATCACTTTTCTAGGCATCGGGGTTGTGATTGTTCTGCTTAATTCGTGACATAGTGTTTCTGATTCTTTCTGATGCTGCACTGTGCCTGATTTTAAGTGGCCTCTCTGACTGCTACCCGCCAACCTGTGAGCAGTTTTGGTGGTGGTTGTCAAGATTTACTGTATTTATGGCTGTTTAGTATCGATTCTGTTCTTGTGTTAGGTCGATCTGACACCGACTGGTGCATGGCTTTCTACTGTGTGCGTTGGTTCTCAAAACCGTCTCATTTTGATCTTTCATCTGTAGTTACGTCCTCAGGCCGGCTAAGTGTTTTGAGCTCCGCTTTTGAGCTATTGGTTTTCTGCTGGTTTTCGTTCGGCTGTTCTCCTTGCGGATCTCACATTTGTATTTATGATTGTCAATGTGTGCTGTGGTGTGGTTGTTTTCTTCTTTTGTGTTTATGATTCCTTTGTAGTTGCCTTCTGGGCGGCTCGGATTGCTGCGATGGTGACACTGGAGTGATGCAGGAACCAGGAACATGTCGAACAAACAAGGACCCTTCAGTAGTTACCAGTGTTCGAGGTTAGTGCGGGTAGGCAGGAGCTCCGACCGTTTCTCCCACCTGACGTCCCTCTGCAGTGTTGGTGCAGCTTGTTGTGCCGTGTCACTTGTTTGCATAGCTGCGCCCTATTACAGGCAGCTTTCTTTTGTTGGTACGCAGCTCTATTGTTGACTCTGTTGGGGCGGTCAGGTCGTGCGAATTCAAAGACGGTAAATCTTCTGCCTACAAATCGGCACGGCCAGACTGCATGCTCATTGGAAGCATTTGCCGGGCAAGCGTGGGAGAGTGCACCCGGTGTGCAGCTGCACGCGGCCCTTCGGTTGTTCGCGACTGACACATGTTCTTCGTCCTCATCGACGCCGCCGCCTCCGCCCGCGCTGCGGTTTCAGTCGCGCGGAGCTACCTTTGCCCGGGAGGCCAACCGCGGTCGCATTCCGATGCGAGGCCCCTCTGAGGCCAAGGCTGCTGGCGCAGCACGGATAGACGGTCTCCGATTTCAAGTCTTGTTTTCTTGATTTCGTTCATAGTTTTTTGGGAATTGCTGGATTGTTCATCTTGCTGATAGCATGTATCGACTCTGCCTCCTGAAAAGGTTTTAGTTTTTCCCTGGCTATGTCATGTTCTCCGCTTCAGTGCTTCTTTCTGGACCAGTGCCGTGCCTCATGGCTGTCTACGTCGACCATTCTTCAGCCAGGCATCCGATCCTTCCCCTCTCGGACGCCAACAAGATGAGATGGTAAATGTGCCGTGGAATTCACTTTTTCCGCTTCACCGTCTTCCTCCCGCTTTGACGGTTTCCTCGTGACTGAGCCTGAGCTTGGTGCTTGACTATGCGATTTATTACGATTTTGGTTGTTTCCCTGGCGGGGTTGCAGGCGCCGCCGCTGCTTCTCTACACAGTGCTCCGGTAGGAGGCTAAATGGCGTATGAATCACGGCATCGGATCAGTTCGAACTGCACTCCCCACTGCGTACATGCTAGTAAGCTGCCAGTGAATAACGTCAAATAATCGTTCCGGATCGTGATCAGGGATGTTTGTGTAGATCGACAACGGCACGCCGTCTCTATCCCTATTCGCCTGGGATATGGTGCACTCCCGAGCTCCTAGTAAACCAGACCAGACCGCCGCACATGATCAACTTAGATGTTCAGAAAACGTGCCGATCACACAGCAGGCTAAATACTTGAGTTATTTGGTTTATTGGTCGGACTTCTTCAAACTTGCATTCATTCACCGTTGTGTGCTCGCCACAGAAGCGTTTAAGCATTCAGCCCTCTCGCACAAAAGGTCAAACACAATCTTCTTTGTCAGTTTTTCCCTGCCATCCTGATGATCTGGAGCTCGAAATCTTGTCGTCGCTGTAGCGTGCAAGGACCTCATCGCACAATTCGGTAGACGCAGAGTTGCCGGAACATTTGCTCTGGCTTTTTTTGCGAGGGTTTACCGCCCAAAGCCCAAACGCGCAGTATCGACTGTCGTGCACCGGCCATCTGTGAAAAGTGGGGGTTTGCTCGTTGTTCATTTCGAAACTTTCCTCGGTCTGCTGCCGCTCTGTTCGGCTTCTGCAGGCAGTGCTCCGGTAACGGCCTGGATGTTTCGGCATCGGATCAAAAGAACTGCCGTGCCGGCTGCTGTGCTCGTTATTTAAGTGACACGGCAAACGTTCTGGTGAGTAATGTCAAACGAAGATCCGGACTGTCAGCCAGTTTTGTTCTTGGTTTTCCACGGTACAGCTCTCCGCTGAGTGCAGTCTTCCTTCAGCCTTTGTAGTGTACGCTACTAACACTGCTTCTTGCAAGATGCGGCCATCTCCTGATTTTTCTGCAATGGATAAGGTTGGTAGCAGCACAGCGAGAAAACAAGTTATGATATAAACTGTACATGCTGCTTAATGAAGCCTGCATGAATTGTTGCAGGCTGTTAGTCCTTTGCTGGACTATTTCTTGTACGGGCGCTTATCCATGACTGATGAAGATGTGGTGGCTCTGCGAGAAGGCGCCGTTCTGGCAAATTGAATGAGAACGTGAAGATTTCTCATTCTTTGGCAGGACAGACAGGAGCTCCGGCTTTGCAACTAAATCCGGCGTCTGCCTTAGACAAAGCATGTTTAGAGTTTATTGCTGCAGAACCAGGCCCCGCGGGTCCTCTTCGGTGTGGAGCATCAAGCTCAGTCTGAGCTGCAGGTCCAGTCCACAAGCCTCCAACCAATTCTTTTCCACTTCCACCACTCCGCGCATACCTCTTCCTTGTGCATTCCAGTGGGTTCGAGTTCATGTTGTCTTATCGTCGCTCAATTTGCAGGTTGCCTCTGTTGTGCCCAGGTCCGACAAGATCGTCCTTGGAATAATCCCTACCGGAGACGAGCCGCTTGAGCCTCAACTTAGTTGTACTGAAGAGCCTCGACCTTGCATCGCTGCGTAGGCCTCAGCATTTTGCACCGGACGCGCAGCACATGATCTGGGAGGCAGGAACGTCGCGTTGTACAGATTCCAGCTTGTGTTTTGATTGTGTCAGGGTGTCGATCCTGTCACCGGCATTGCTGCCACACGCACGTACCTCCTCAACACGCCGTTTGAGAAAGGTGACGCAGAGTTCTCGGGGTTGGTCCCCATGCCAATCATGTGGTCATGTCTCGCAAGAAGACGCATGCCGAAATTGCAGTCGACACCTGCCGGTGTGTTTTGACACCTTCGTGAGGTGCTTCGCCGGTGACCAGTTCCAAGACCAGGGCTTTATGTCGTGCATATGTGACAGTCTTAGCCGTGCCTCAATGATCTTCTCGCAAGACGCCCCGGTCGTGCTGACCTGGTAGCAGCCACTTCTGCACCTCAAGCTTTGACTTGCATTGCCTCTCGATCAGGGCGGATACAAGTGGTAAAAGCATGATACCTGCTAACTTCTAAGCAATCACCATGGCCATGCAGACTGGCCCACCGTACGTCCCGAGCGGACTGCAGCTGCGCCAGTCGCCTGTGCTTTCCAGCAGGTTCCACGTCGGTTCCCCTCGCAGCCTTAGCAGATGTATTGCAAGAAAGCGCTTGGACTTCTTCAGCTCTGAGCATCTCAGAACTGCCAGGCGGCATTGTGTTTTTCAAGCATGCGGGCACCTGCGCCCAGCCTTCATCGCAGTGGGTGTCGGTGCCGTGAGCTCAAGGTGCTTCAATCCTTAACGGAAGTGGCCAAAAGTTTGTCAACGAAGCCAGACGTTGCAGGCGGCGATTGCCAGACACAAGACGACAGCAGACGAAAGTTAGAGCAGAGGAAAGCGGCTCGGAGTGAGATTCTCAATGGGAAAGCTTTTATGCGAAGCACGTGCATTTTCATTTGTAGCTTTTGGTCTTGTTAAGGTCCGTGCCAACACAGCTGATTCCGGACGAGTTTTTTGATGAGCCTCAGGCCAGTGCGCAAGTTGTGTTTATATTTGTCTTTAGGAATTTCGGAGGTTCAGATTTGGTATGAGTGCGCACTTAAGCACAAGTCTAGTGCCATTCTTGCGTGTTGTACGACTTCACAGGTCAAATTGGCTTGGGTCGCTACTTGCGCATTGTAAGTGTAACAACGCACATCAAGGCAATCAACCAGTCCCTCAGTCACCACCAAGCCAATCAGTCAGTCTGGTAGTTCAGTCATTAGTCCTTCAGTCAGGCAGCAAGATCCGCATTGCTCGACTTCGGTCAGCATGTGGAGAAGCTTTTCATTCAATTTCGGTCGCAAGTTTGAAGTTTGGGCATCAGGGTCATCAATTAGGATGCTTTGCGGCCGCTCCGATCTCAAAACAAGTAACACTGATAGCCTGGTAGCCCTCGTTTGTAAGCATTGTCGTTCCAGTTTGGTTGTGTCATAGAGCTGTATCAATGATGGTAGCTCAGGAATGTCATAGCAACTTCGTTTCGCTGGACTACTAAGGTGGATACATTTCAATCCTGCTTGATGCAATGTCAAGCTCTGCGCCGAAAGGCGGGTGCACTCAGTTGTGTATGATTCCGGATTCCGCCCCTCTCGAGATCAAATTTCGGACAGGGTCAATTTTCCATCAGTTCCCACGCTGCCGGGCACGGTTTCCAGTACTCCTGTCTTGCGAACTCAGCTTCTCCTGAGGTGCAAGAGGAACTCGCGTACGAGCTTGAGGATGATGTCTGGGAAAGCCTGAAAGCCAGGCTGAGGCAGACGGTCCTGCAGTTCCGGGTAGGGGTCAAATAAAAGAAGAAGGGGTCGACAATAAACCGTGTTATGATGTTGATGATTATTATCATTACGGTTTTGATTATTTACGATTATTACAGTTAGCACAATTATATAATTATCACTATAATATTTTTTACTCGAATTGCTATTATAACAAAAAACGGAATAATAATTATCGTTATTATTACCACTACGACGACGACGACTATTGCTGCTCTACTGCTACTGCTACTGCTACCGATACTTCTACTGCTACTAAGCCCCTTGGCTCCCAGCTGAGAGACGATGACTGGAAACTTTGAGGCCCAGCTTCTGAACGTAAGCTCGCTAGCTAGGCGTATCGACCCAGATTGTTATTTGCACGCTTGCAGGTCTCTGACCAAACCGCTTAAGGCGAGCGGTCAGGTAGAGAAGTTTTTCTGAGCATTTTGCTTCGACGCCATGTCAGCAGATCAGGGTGCGACGCAGCAGTTTGAGTCCATGCGTAGTCAGTTCGGCAGGCTTGACTAATTATTACACCGCAGTGCAGCAGGAGTATTGGGAGCAACAGAGGCGCAACAAGAGGTCGCCCCGACACCGTTGCAGTCGGGCCTGACCACACCGCAAGAGGCAGGACTTGCCTCCCAACCGGCGCCACCGCAAGGGGCATCGGAGGAAGGTCCTTCCCTGTTGCAGCCTTTTTCTTTCGAGGACAGCACAGCAGTGGGACTTACAGCGGCAAGCCATGGTGTGGATATCAACGACCAAACCGCCATGAAGAACTGGCTGGCAAAGCCTGTGCAGAACAATCAGCAGGTCTTCGAGATGGTGAGGTCGTATCATCGTGCAATTACTCGCCCGGAAATGTACAAATTTGGTTTTGCAACTGGAAGCGGCCTTGAAGACCGTGGACGAAACGGTGTTGAAGGCCAGACCAAGAGCTGCAGTGGCTTTCGGCAGACAATCGTCTTGCCCAAAAGCACCAGCCTGGACTGCAGGTTTTGACCTCTGGGTGGCCGAATTTTATGAAGCCGGACCAGCGTCTTTACATGGTGGGTTGAATGCTGGCGCAATGCTCCTGTATTCTCAACTTCCTGAAGTTCCGCGGCTTCGTCGCAGACCAAACAGCCCATGAGATGCCGAGGTACATCAACGTGCTCACCCAGGACCCTACGACCGTTCCGCAGCAGAACGACTTCTTCTCAACGATGACCCTTTTGTCGTTCAAAAGCTGGGAAACTCGGCAGGCCTTCATGGAAAAGTTTGGTGGCAGCTCAGGGACGCCACTGTATTCTGACGAGAGCACCCCTGTGCATGGCAAGCACATCAGGGTCAGCCTTCGAGTCCTCAGTGGCAGCACAAGTTGGAGCTGCCGCTTCGCATCATCTTGTCCGTGATCAACAATCACCCTGACTACGCCGCCGGTGGGAACAAGATGACGATTCTGTGGAAAACTCTGACTGTGATGGTGCCGAAAGCAGACGACGAGTTTGACCCAGAAGCCACGGCATGGGCTCGCTTGTTCTATTTCCAGGACAAGGGAGATTTCGTGGGCCGTCTGGAAGTGGTGCCCGAGCTGGCAAGACTCATGGAAGTCCCTTCCACGGAGGTTGGCGGAGACTTTGTGGACCCAGACCTGCCCGCACGGCTCTCCAGGAAGCCAACATGTCTGGAAAGAGAGTTGCAAAGGGCAAGGGCAAGAAGCACTGGAGCAACACGGTTATCTGGAACAGCTATTGTTGCCCTTACCCTTTCACGCTTTCGCTGACCAAAGTCGATGAGGTGGCCTTTGTCTGGGACGAGTACTGTGACAAGAAGGGAAAGGCAGCTGAGAAGGTTGGGGACTATGCCATCAGTACCAACATAAGAAGCCGGCGGCCCCAGACCACGCCGCAGGCCCAGGGCCCGATCCGTTCCTGCACACAGACGATGTGGAGATGCAGGATGACCGAGGCTCTGCATCCCAGAGCAGAGGCAGTGGCTACAAAGGCGGCCGAGCTGGAAAGAACGACGGCAGCTGATGAGGTGGCCTCCGAATTTTCACAAAGCCATCTCGCGACCACACCGCTACAGATGGATGGTCGTGGGAAGTGCAGATCTTCCTGATCACACCGCCCCCTTTGAAGCTTTTCACTGGGCGGTGTGAAGCTCCTTCTTTTTGGCAGGCAGCTCTCGCCTTTGAAATTTTCTCAACGAGAGCAAGCTGCCACCGCTTAGGAGCGACGGGTGTCTGGCTAGGGCGATCAAACCGCGAGGTCAGTGGCCCTTTCAGCGGCATGAGTTTCTGTCCCTCTAAATGTGATATTCTCCTCAAACCCTTCGAGCCTCCCCCCAAAACCTGGAACGAGTCTGTTGAACATAACAAACACATGCACATCGTTAACGGGAACATTCCCCTGAATCTGCATTGGGAAGGGGATCTGCTCAAAGCTTCGGTTTCTGTTTCTTTAGCTGAGACCATATCGCCCATCATAGGCAGCTGCTTTTGGACTACCGAGGACTCTGCGTCACCCCAACCCCTCCTTCAACTTTTCCCCAACTTTCCCAGACCACACCGCCAACACAGTCTAGGCATCGTTCTGGCAGAAGGCGTAAAATTTTCTTGGATGATGGCGCACCTTTTTCCTTAAAGGAAAACACCGTAGAATTCGCGAATTCAAACACACAATCCGCAGCCGAGCACCGCCGCCGCGCGGCACGCCGGGTTCCCTCACGCAGGGTAACAAAGAGTGCACCCCAAAGAGGGATCACGCAAAAGCAAGGCCTAGGCTCCGTAGGAGGGAGCACCGCGCGTGGCGTAGGCATTGCGTCAAAGATGGGGGCTTGCGGTTGGGACCCCGCCCCCTTGCGTGCCCCAATCCCAAAAAAGCCGCTCAGTCCCGAGCGAAGTGGTTCAAACAAGCCATTCTTTGGCAGAAGCAAATCAAAAGAAAACGTTCGCATCATTCGGTTCATTTCCCGACCACACCGCCTCTAGCTTACGGCTTACGGTCAGAGCCTCAGATTTGCATGCCTAAACTTGGCCTAAACGTGCAAGGATTCGCTGAGACCCTTAAGCTAAAGGCCTCGGTTCAGATCATGTAGGAACATAAGCTAGGTGTTCTGATTCTTACGGAAACACGAACAACCTCGTACTACTCGTGCCAATCCGAGGGCTACCTTGTGATTCTCTCGGGTACCAAGCAAAACCGATTTGCTGGGGTTGGTGCGATCATCGAGCCGTGGCTTAGACCACACCTCCAAGACGTTCTGCAGGTCTCCCGGAGGCTCATCCGCCTCTCCGTTTTGGGAAACACTTGAAACACACTTAGGAAAAATCCCTCAGCCCGAACCTGTTTACCCGACTGGTGATCTTAACGTAAGGTTTCAGGCCCGTCACCGTAAGGACAATGGAGTGTTGGGCCCCTTTGTTTATGGAAAGGGCACTCAAGCTATCGACCATTCCGCGTCATCGAATCGTAGCCTATGTATCAATCTTATGAAGCAGGACAACATGGTCGAGGTCTGTAGTTTTAGGACGCCTTGCTTCAAGCAACAAATCACTTACAGAGACACAGTCCTCCTCAGGATTGGTCACAAGTTGTTCTTGACACTCCAGCAGTTCCATTCTAAGACGTCGCAACTTGCAGGTCCCCAGGCCCTCAAAAGCGCTTTCAAAATCCGCTCATATCTTGACATTCCCTCGTTGCTGGCACCACCGACCATACCGCCGCAAGTAGATCTTGTTCGGTTTCAGAAGCTTGACCACACCTTGTGTAGAAGACAGTGGCTGAATTAAGTCCTGTAAGTCTCTCCTACACTGTGGTTTTTCCTCTGATCATTACCCGCTTGTCACAGAGGTGTCGGTCAAGCTTGCAAAGCGCCCGAAACGAAATCCCCACCTAAAGCCTTATCAGGTGACTGCCCCTACCGCTGAACAAACCAAGCCTTATCAGGTGACTGCCCCTACCGCTGAACAAACCAAGCCTTATCAGGTGACTGCCCCTACCGCTGAACAAACCAAGGCATTCCAGGCAGCAACCATAGAGCCGCCTGACCATACCGCCAAACACTTCTACACAGATGGTTCTGGTAGCAGAGGCCGTTGCACTGCTACTACACCAGCAGGTTGGGGCTTTTGCCTTAAAGATGGCGGTTGCTGGGAGGATGTTTTTGGCCCGGTCCCTACAATACAGGGGAACTCACAGCGATTCTGGAGGCTGCGCTATTCGCGCGTGAGAGATCATACCGCCAAGTTGTCATTCACTCGGATGGCCAGTGGGTTATCAACGTCCTGAAAGGTAAACGGAAAGCCAAAAATTAAAAAAACACAAGGCTATGGTCAAGTATATCCGCTCAGTGTTGCGGCTAACTAGACGGCTTCACCTTCAATGGATCAAAGCGCACGCGGGGCAGGAAGGAAACGAACGCGCAGATAAATTGGTGAATCAAGGCAGACAGTCTGCTTTCGCGCAGGGCACTTGGACTACTTAGCCAGACCATACCGGCCCCGTAAGCACTAACACAAGCACTCTCGAAGCGCGTATGTTAGCGGCTGCCAAGCAGGTTTTCCCAATGCAAAACCTGGCACCAAGACGGCCCTGGGACCACACTTCAAAATTTAGCGCAGGCAGGCGCGGCCAGCGCTAGCAACGAAGACAACGCTAAGCAGCTGTTATACCAGGCCAAGCGCTCGGCCAAACAGGATAAAGTCCAATAGGTGCACGACCAACTGCTTGCGGATCCGCGCGCAGACCATTCTGCAGTTTGGAAGGTTGCTCGCAATCAGAAGAAAGGCTTCCAAGGAAGGAAGTCACACCTCAGCGTCCATGGTAAACCTGTTCCGTGGAGCCGCGCGCATATTGCATTCCGTGACCATTACGCGCAAAACCAATGGAACAAACACCCGGATTCGGAACAACATGCAGCAACCCTTCTTTCCCGACCTGCATTACGACTGGAAGAATTGCAGGAAGCCATCGGCAAAATAAAAAAGGGAAAAGCTCCAGGCCCAGACGGTATCGCAGGGGAACTCTTTCAAATGCTTGATCACACCGCCGAAAGTGAACTTCTTCAAGTCTATAATGACCTTAGGGCAACCCCCGATATCCCCCAAACCTGGCTGGAGGCGCGAGTTGTAGTGATCTTTAAAGGGAAGGGTGTGGACACTGACCCTGCAAATTACCGATCCATTTCGCTCTTGAACATGGCATACAAAATAGTTGCAGCTATGATCCAAACCCGACTTTCAAAACTTACTTTTTGAGCCTGACCCTCCCAATATGGTTTCAGACCACACCGCGGAACTTCGCAGCCTTTATTTATATTGAGGCGAGCGATGGAATGGGCCAATATGATGCAACGGCCTCTCAATCTACTTTTCTTGGATTGGAAGCAGGCCTTTGATTCTATCGACCACACCGCCCTTATCGTAGCCTTGCGTAGGTTTGGCCTTCCAGAAGTAGAACTTGCACTCGTTGAGCAGTTTTATCACAACGCATCATTTGAGCTGTGCGTTGTGCTTCCGGAGACAAGGCGGTAGGTAGGTGAGTTCGGTTCAGGCATCAGGCAGGGCTGTCCGCTTGGCCCGTGCCTTTTCATCATCCTGTTTTCAGTTATCTTCGAGGACGTTGACGGTCAACTCCTTACTCAGGGTGTCCCGACTAACGTTTGGTCGGTCAATAACTCCTGTTATGACCTGGAATATGCCGACGACACCCTTCTCCTTTCTTTGACCATACGCAGTTGCAGAAAATCTTGGGAGCACTTGAAATCGAAGCGAGCCTTTACGGCATGCACCTCAACGCCTCCAAAACGGAACTTCTCATAGACCCCAGATACGGACCTCAAACCTTGACCTTCCACGACGGCACAACCGTGCCAACCGCGGACTCTGTTAAGTACCTGGGTTCCCTTGTTTCCTGGACCAAGCCCTTTGAAACCGCTTTTTTTGCATAGGCACGCCCTAACCATTGAAGCTTACAAGAAGCTTCGTCTTGTGTGGAACAGTCGTCTCCCCAAGAAAACCAAGCTTCGAATTTTTCTTTCAGTGTTTCTCCCAATTTTGCTGTACGGCTTGGACGCCTTTACCTTGACCACTCCGCAAATCAACAGGCCTAATGGTTTTTACTTCGGGTATTTGCACAGAGTCATCGAGGTCAAAGCAGCTTACTTCTCCAGGATCACGAACCATACGGTTTGGTATCAAGCAGGGTTGCCCAAGGCGCCCTTCTGAGCTACTTCACAAGCTCGAATTGAAGTGTATGTCTCGAGTTTACCGAACCGCCCCCAACGAACCCAGTGTGGTATTTCAGGAACCTTTCAAGGGTCGAACTAAGCTTCAGGGCAGACGCAGGGGTAGGCAGATCGCTTGCTGGGATGAAACTACTGCAAAAAGACATTTCAAGGAGATCTTTGACCGCTCGGCTTCGGGACATAGCATCTTCGGGCCTCACTTTAAGTACGCCCTTTTAGCCAGACACCTTAGAGTGCTTGAGCCGGCGCCAATGCGCGCCATACAGCGCGCAGGGCCGTAGCAAAAAAGCTCGCTAGCTGGCCGAGGAACTCCAAGCATAGCACAGCTGTAGGCTGCAGGATGGCGACCTTACCTGGTCAGAGCCTCGGGAGAATACACTCAGGCAGCAAGCCCGGCAAACTGCTGTCAAGCACTGTTGCGAACCTCCTCACTGCATAGACGGCTCGTGCTTTAAGTCGTGCCGGCATGCCCATGCATAGCCCTTTCGGATCACAAGAGCCTGACATTGGTATCCCTCTCGGCACGCAACTGCTCCGCTCCCAGAGACGCTGGTGCTCCTGCGAAGCGGCCGGGCACTCGTGCAGCCACCACGCCGCCACTACCGGGGCCACTACATGCAACACGTTCGGCACGTTCCCGCTACTTCCACGCGGCCCTCAACGAAGGCAGCCAGCCCAGCATCCGCCCGAGTAAGGGAATGTCAACGAGGAGGCGCGCAGGGCAGATGCCCCTCTGTCTATTCTTTTGCAGCAGAGGACAGCTCGGCTGCCTGACCAGTACAGCATCGAGCCTCACCAACAAAGCCGAAAAACAGTCAGCCTTGCCTGAGAGAAGCAACCCAACACATGATGATCTGTGCGAAGTTGTTGAGCCACGTGCTGCTACTCAGGTCCCTAGCATGGTTCTCCCTTTGCAAGTACTTCGAGGACTACTGGTTAGCACTATCTTTGAGTTCCGCATGGGCAGGATCCGGACAAGAGGAGACTACCACCGAGCCGCGGGCCTCCTCGCTGCCAAGTCCTCGAAGCTGTTGGCCACCACTCAACTCTTGTTGCATTGTGACTGTGCCAGTGACAGTGATGGTTTGGGCCACCAACCCTTGCGTGACCCGTGCTCCATCCTACGATGTGCCTCAACCTGACCATCGGTGCAACCATTTGCCTCAAATGTACAAACCCAGGTTTTCCTTTGGCCCGCCCGCCCCTCCGCGATGGGCAGAAACCAGCGCAAAATCCTTGTGGAACCTTTGGATCCTGCTCTTAAATGCGATGTGGCATCGCTGACGCCGGTGGCAACCATAGTCGTCACAGATAGGGCCCGCACCAAGATCAGAGGACGCATGGCATCCTATTGCCGCTCAACGAGGTGGGGAGCTCCGATGGCCACTCGGTCAATGTTCGCATCGGGGGAATGATGCAGCAGGAGTAAGATATGGACGCCCGACCGGGAACATGTCGAAGACAGGCCCCCGGGAGACCGATGGCCTGGAGCCCTCACTGAGGTGGCGAATTCGCCCATCCACTGATTGGGTTGGCAGGCCTAAGCGGATGATCGCAGGACCGAACGGCTGCCCACCAGCAAGAAGAGGAGGAGATCTCCATCGCCCTCCTCCACCTCCTCGCTGACAGTCAGGCTACACCAAGGGCCACCGCAGCGATATCAACAGCCGAAGGTTAAGAAGATGCCTAAAAGCAAAGACAAGCAGCCCGGAGCTGTCTGTAGCTGGGCCCGAGCACGAACCACCGACAGGGATCCCTGAGCCATGTGCACCAACACCACCGAAAACAACAAGGTGTGACGAAGAGACGGAGATCACGCCAGAGAAGGACGCGCACGAGCACAAAGAGCAGCAGAGGACCGGGAAAGGCAGGTGGAACGACTCCAACAAATCGGAGACCTGGCCAGGGCAGACGTAGCACGAGCCCGACAGCGGAGCCAACCCCAGCGAGACCCAACAAGCGTGGTTTGTGTCGGAGACGGTTGAACGACATCATGCCCGTGCAACCGCTGAAGCGACTCAGGAAGGCCGCCCGAAAGAGGGCGAGCAACAAACACATGCATCGGGCAATTCTCCAAGTCAGTGCAGCCAACCGAGATGCAGCCGCAAAAGCGACCACCGAGACCATTGCAGACAAGTCATCGCCTGCGCAGCCTTGAACGACGGCCAGTGTGAGCGTGAGTTGCAGCACCTTTTACCCGTGGAGGGCCTGTTTAGTAGTAGTAGTAGTAGTAGT
>CAJNJA010103118.1:0-18584 GCA_905231915.1 Symbiodinium necroappetens
GCGTGTGTGTGTGTATATATACATATATACATATATGTATGTATGTATGTATGTATGTATGCATGCATGCATGCATGTGTGTATATATATATATATGTAGGGGTTGTGCGTGTGTGTGTGTGTGGGTGCGTGCCTGCGTCTGTACGCTTTTGTGATTACACATGTGTGAATACACGCACATATAAGTTACTAAATAAGTGTGTGTGTGCGTGTGTGTGTGTGCATATATATATATATGCACACATACATACAGGTACACAAATACAGGGCATGTACATATGTGCATAAACCATCTCATTTCATGTTATTATACATATATATATATATGTTAGATATTCTCTTGGAAAGGACGGTTGTATTCTGTTGAATCTAGGTCCCGGCTCGGGTCTCCAGTGGTCTCCAGTTTCTTGCGAGGGTGTGTCTGTACGTTTGTCCCATTGTCTGTCTGGTTACACAACTATGCATGTGTGTGTACATATGTGTACACATGCACAACACTGAGTTGTTTATCACCATGATCGAAAGCAAACATGATGATTTATTGAACGATCTCACTTTCGCTGCTATGGTCAGCAAGACACTGCTGTGAGAAGCTATGTCGCCACTGATGTTTTGATTAGAGAGACAGGCCGAGAGAAAGAAAGGAGACGGACCGTGAGTTAGTTAGATCGATCGACAAACGAACAGAACGAGAGATGGACAGCCAGCTGGCTAGCTAGCTAGCTAGCCCACCGGCCCTCCAAAAACACCTTGGAACTATGGTAATGCTCTCAGATCCCGAAGAGGTTGGAGGCTAGCTGCAAAGCAACTAGCAGCAACTAGCAAAGTCCTGAACTCGGAAAGCAATGCCCTAACCCTCCAGGTACCTAGTATATAAGGCCCTAGAAACTCTAGTACACTCTGTAGTAGGTACCTAGAGGGATAGGGATGAAGTACCAACCTAAACCCTCAACCCTAAAGCTAAACCCTAAACCCTAAACCCTAAACCGCTGTGCATCGCCGCCATGCTGCCCAGTACGAGCAGGTACGGGGCCATCCCGTGTCTCGGCATGTGCCACTCCTAGGGACGGAGTTTTGGCTTTAGGGGTTAGGGGTTTAGGGTTTTAGGGGTTTAGAAGTTTAGGGGTTTAGGGGTTTAGGCGTGTAGTGGTTTAGGGGTTTAGGGTTTAGGTTTAGGGGTTTAGAGGTTTAGGGGTTTAGGGGTTCAGGGCTTTAGGGGTTTAGGGGTTTAGAGGTTTAGGGGTTTAGGGGTTTGGGGCTCAGGGGTCTAGGGGTTTAGGGCATTGGTTTAGGGTTTAGGACTAGACTCGACTTTTTGGGCCAAGGCGTTAGTCAGATTGTTCGAGGCTTCGTTGTAAGCTGGTCGGCATGTTTATTGTGAAAGGGTGAGGCTTCTGCAAGGGCTGAGGACCAAACTTGTATTTTAGCACTTACCCATAGGCCCCTAAGTAGCTCCTTTTTGTGGTTTACCTTTAGAATCCTAATAAGGTCATCCCAAAAAGGAACTACTTAGGGGCCTATGGGTAGCTCCGGGGAAAATATCAAAATGCACGAGAAGCCTCTGGCACCTGGTTGTGGCCAAGTCGCAGCAGGGAGCCTCGAAACTCTGAGCGAACGTGGAGGCCTTACTAAGTAGACTAGGGTTTAGGGTTTAGGGTTTAAGAGTTTAGGGTTTTAGGGTTTCGTGGTATGCTAATATAGTTAAAACAAGGAGCCGAAAGGAATAGCATATACCCATTTATGCCGACCCCATATTACGTGAGCCCCGCGCTAGCCCTGCGAAGACAACATCTCGGGGTCCAACTCTGCTGCCCCAGAAACTTCTGGTCCAACGCAAATCAAGCAAGGACTATGCAAGCCACCAAAATAGTGCTGTACAACTCCAAGGATGCATTCCCTAAGTGAGGAGCAGTCGTGGCCATCATGGGATACTGGACGGTGAACCCTAAAGCCTTAACCCCCAATCCCAAACTTGTAGCCCTCAGGCCCTGAACAAGCCTAAACCCTAAACCCTAAACCCTAAACCCTAAAACCCTAAACCCTAAACCCTAAAACCCTAAACCCTAAACCCTAAAACCCTAAACCCTAAACCCCGACGTCCGAGGCCATAGGGGCGAGGCTCGGTTGCATCTGCTTCTGCCAGATTTTAAATCCCGGGGCACTAACCCTAACCCTCTAGGTACCTACTATAGAGGGTACTGGAGCCCCAAGGGCCTTATATAATAGATACCTGGAGGCTGAGGGTAATGAGTTGAACAAGGTT
The DNA here is from genome assembly GCA_905231915.1 of Symbiodinium necroappetens. Taxonomy (NCBI): domain Eukaryota; class Dinophyceae; order Suessiales; family Symbiodiniaceae; genus Symbiodinium; species Symbiodinium necroappetens. The sequence goes on from CAJNJA010103118.1 coordinate 2,264, forward strand.
TTGAAGACATGGTCGTAACAAAAATAGGCGGACTCTAAGGGGGTACTTACTACTTCTAACTTGTTATCCTGATGCCTTTATGATGGATGATTCAAGAATCTAAGACATGCATACTACGACCCAGCTCTAGGAGTAAACCCCAAACCCTAAACCTTATACCGTGAGTCAGAACCCGAGATCCGAGCACAACATTGCAGCCCGAAGCTCGGGAATGTGCAGCCAGGTTAGGGTTTGGGTTTCGGGGTTTAGGATTTTCGAGTTTAGGGCTTATGGGACTTTCCGAAAATTAGGGGTACCTTATTTTGGGGTCCTTATAATAAGAATCCTACTATTTAGGGTACTATATTAGGGTCTCCTATTTTCAGAAACCCCCTTATGGCTAAACGCCAGGTCTCCAGTAGTATCGGAGTGGCTCCGTCATCTTCGCCTGCTTGTAGTCCTCTGGGGTCCGGCATTCATCACTTAGGGTTTAGGGTCTAGAGTCTAGGGTTTAGGGTTTGGGGTTTGGGGGTTTAGGGTCTAGGGTTTAGGGTCTAGGGTTTAGGGTTTAGGGTTTAGGGTCATGGTTTAGGGTTTAGGGTTTTCGAGTTTAGGGCTTTGGGGTTTAGGGTTCAGGACCCGCGTAGGATGAGGGTACGAAGCCAACGGAATATAAAAAAAGGGGCTCCCTTCTTGGTATTGGTTACCTTTATAAGAAACTTAATAACCGCGGAATTTAAAAAAGGGCTCCTTCTTTCTGGGTATTGGATAACTTTAATAAGAAACCTAAGACCACAAAAAGTGAGAAGCGGCCCACAGGGAGCTGCTACTTCCCGGAGTTCAGGGCTTGCCAGGAGGAGTGTCGCTGGTAAAGTTTAGGGCCTAGGGCTTGACGGTTTAGGGTTTAGGGTTTAGGGGTTTAGGGTTTAGGGCTTGGGGGTTTAATATTGCTTAGGGCTTCGGGCTCAGGGTTCAAGGTTCGCTTAGGCTTGAAGGTCTGAGGTTTCCAAGGTCAACACAGCACGCGATTTAGGAGCCCTGGGCCTTTCTTCGGGTTCTTGATTATGCACGGCTTAGGGTTTAGGGTTCAGGGGGCTCAACCCCACAAGAAGATCTAAAATCCTACACCCTGTACCAACACAGTACGGAACACTTGACCCTCGAACCTTAACTAAACCCTCTGTCGGCATTTGGGCTGCAGATAATATACGGGCCTGAATCATTGGACAAGGGTTTTTCGTGGGTTCATACTACCACTAAGGATCCCGAAGACATAGTACTACGAAGCAACTATCCTAAACCCTAGACCTTAAACACTATCACGAAAACATCAACACCCCAAATCCAAAGACCCTCAACCCTCAAACCGGCTCAAACCTACACCCCAAAGGTACTACCACCTACTGACTATTCAAATCCCACGTATTAATGTAGTAACGGTCGAAGAGCAACCCCTGCACCCTAAACCCTAAACCCGTCCGAGGCCTCAAAGTTCCCCAAGACCCTAAGCCTAAACCCGGAAGCCCACAACCAGGCCCTCAGAAACACAACTCCTCTAATTCACTCTCTATCTTGTTTTTAAAACACTATCAACAACAAAAAACACACACAAAAAACAAAAAAAAAACAACCCAACATAAACGCTAAACCCCTAACCCTAAGCATGGATGACACTACACCCAAACCGCCTGAGGGTTGCCAACGTAGGCGGGGAGGAAGGGATCGTGAAAATGGCTGGGACTGAATCTCGCAGGCCTGAGGATCCAATAGGTGTGAGAGGTTTAGGGGTCTAGGGTTTAGGGTTTATAGGGTTTAGGGTTTAGGGTCTAGGGTTTAGGGTTGAAAGAGGTTTTGGGAACCGAGTTTAGAGTTCAAGGGATCAGGAGCTTGAGGGCCTTAGGGCTCTATAGGGGGCGTTAAGGGTCTAGCGATGTAAAGGGGACTGCTGGGTGTTTGGGGATTTAAGGCCTCAGCTTGAAGGAATAGGTTCAAAGAGGTGAGGGTCAGGGGCGGTTGAGGTAGGGTTTAGGGCTCAGGGCCGGGATCCTTATGTGATTGGCATATGAAGCTACAGCCCTAAACCCTAAAGCCTAAACCTTAAGCCCCAAACCCAAAACCCTAAAACTTAAACCCTAAACCCTAAACCCTGAACTCTAAACCCTAGACCTTAAGCCCTAAAGCCCAAACCCCAAACCTTTCGGGTCTAAACTTAGGGGTCTGGAGTGTAGAGAGTGCTGTCGGCTTCGAATGAAATAAGCTCCAAAACCCACGACCCCCAGAAATAAACCGAGTTGGCCCGAGACTAAAACCTAACCTCCGACCAGCACGTTACTGGTTGCGGTTTAGGGTTTAGGATTTAGGCTTTAGGGTTTAGGGATTAGGATTTAGGCTTTGGTTTTAGGGATTAGGACTTAGGCTTTAGGGTGTAGGGGCAAGGGTTTTGGTGTCAAGGCGTGGCGTGTAGAATTTTGGTGGTTTATAGGGCTGCAAGTTGACTCCACAGAAGCGGCCGTCAGCAGCTCCGGCCCATCGAGCTGACCCCAAGGTCCTCCTCTCCGGGGAAGCGGATGTCCGGACCACGAAAAGAACCACGCGGAGCGAGTTCCAAAACAACCGTGAATTCAACATCCACTGTTTCGGCCTCCTGCGGCCCAACGCTCAGCTCCGGCCCAATGAAAGTAACAGAATCCGGGGGTTTACGGGGTTTCCAGCTATCGAGCCTTCTAAAGCCTCAAGGCTTCAAGACGTGGCGAATTCGGCCGCGAAGGCTCAAAATGCAGAAGCTTGGGATTCCCCGTCCTATTCTGGTACACCCTAAACCCTAAACTAAGCCCCTAAACCCCAAGCCCTAAATCGCGGTGCTTTCAGGGAACACATCCGCTTTACTAGGTGGGCCCTTTTCGAGCTTCTGAAAGCTGTTCTCAATTCGGATCTCCTGATATAACTTTAGGGTTTTGGATTGAGGGGTTTGGGGTTTAGGGTTAGGGAACTGTTCTTAATATTCGGATCTCCTTGTATAGGGCAGGGTTTATGGCTTAGGGGTTTGGGGTTCATGGGTTAAAGAACATTAACCAAGCAACATTCCGGTGTCCTACCTAGCTGTTTTGTCAGGACACGAATTGGGTTTGAGGCTTGCGACATTTAGATTTGGGACTTTCGAGTTTCGTGTTAGGGCTTTAGGAATTCATGTCCAGCAGGTCAGGTTTCTACAATGTTCGTAACTACATTAACTACGTAAATATGGTGAAGCCACGACTCGACTTCTTCCGAGGGGATCACGTCTATTCGGCTAATCTAACCCTAACCTCCAGGTATCCACTATATAAGGCCCTATAGGGGCTCTAGTACCCTCTAAAGTAGGTACCTGAAGGGATGGGGTAAACCCTAAACCAAAAGCCCTATGTGATGGTCTTTGTCCGCTTTTGTCTTCTATACCTGGCTACCCCAAGGCTGGGAGCATTCAAACACTAGATATGGTGGGTTTCTGAAGCCCCAGGAAGAGGTCTCTTGAAGGGAAGCCTGATGTCATGAATCCTGAACAGTCTAACGCCAAACCTTACTTAGAAACATTTTGAAGGAACCCCCAAAGAAACCCTTATCGGAACCTTTAACGAGACGCCTATTCTATACATATATATATATAGACACACACACACACAGAAGCCGAATTGTCAACAACCCCTGCAAGTGAGGTCAGCACAAACACGTCCACGTTTCCAAGGCAGCCTGCGGAAGAACTCTGGCCCAGGATCCAGAACGGTGGGTTATATGTTTACCCTAAACTAACATAACCTGAGAAGGTGCGTTCTTGATATGAACCCTACTAAAGACTTTTTGGGACCCTACAACCAATTAGGTTTGTGGTAGTTCAAAGCTGGATTTAGGGCTTGGGGCTTTGGGGTGTGAGGTTTAGGGTTAGAGCTCTCAGGCTGGCCGGTTGCCGGATAAGAGCTCCGAAAGCCCTTCACAATGCCAACCCAAATAAGTAAGCAGTGCTGCAGGGCTGAGATGTGGTGCGGCTACAGATCTGCAGGCTTAACCTTCACGCCTAGACACTAGTTAAATTCTTGTTCAGCGTTTCGCTGCTCTGTACGGGTTTATCAGGGTTGCACGAGTCTTGATGCAGGTCTCGGTAAATTTGCCATATTGAGCAAACATATCATCTACGAGATAGCTGCACGTTCTATAGTAGCATACGCTACTAAACGCCTTGTCCGAACCCAGCCAGGTTTAGCATCTAAGGCTCTAGAGTTTAGGGTTTAGGGCTCAGGATTTTCGGTTCTGAAGCTTGCAATTCTGAACACTAAACGGTAAGGTTGGGCCTCGGAGCCTACGGTTGCATGTTTGGAGTTTGCGTCGGATCCCAGTTGCCTAAAAAGAGGCTTTCGGTTCCTGCAGCCACATATTAACCTGACTTTACCCACAACCCAGAAACCTACTATCTATCTATCTATCTATCTATCTATCTCTAATTATATATATATATAGGTTTAAGCAAACCATACACTGGAAATTGCTGGTGGAGGGGCTATATCTGGTGCCCGGATGGCATTGTCTGAAGTCTCTGCCAACGAATTGCTGGGTTGTTCTCGCCACCCGGCTGGCTTGCACGCCAGTCTCTGTCTCAAGCCACTCTGCATCACCCCTTTCCGCCAACTGCTGCTTGTGGTCGGAACCATGAGCTTGCTTGCCGGAAACCCCTAAAGTCTAAACCCTAAACCCTAGACTACCCCGGTCTTCATATGACGGCCATGCAGTTTGGCCCAGGCACGGACACCCTGCGCGAGCCAAGAGCAAGCCAAAAGATGGATAGAGATCACAGACCGAGAGAGAGAGATGTAAACCCCCAGGCGCAATACGTACAGAAATAAAGCACAACAAAAAATTGCAGACAAAAGCCTTGATTGAAGCCCTATCATAATAACAATAAGGTAGAGCCACCACGAATCAACTGTAATGCTATGGAGCCTACGGTGGCGCCTGAAAGAGGAGCTCTTCCGATGGTGCCTGGTGGCAAAAATCGCTTTTGGGGTTTGTAGTATGACCCTAACCCTCCAGGTACCTACTATAGAGGGCCCTAGGGGCCCTAGTACCCTCTATAGCAGGTACCTGGAGGGTCAGGGTAGTATGAGGTTTTGGACTTAGGCGCTTTTCAGGCTTCGGGCTTGCATGGTTTGGGCTTCGGGCTTGCAGGGTTTAGAGCTTCGGCTTAGGAGGGGAGTAGGGCTTACAGGAACTATCAAGGTGGTATGATATAAGGGCTGCATCATGCTGAAGGACGCAGGGAGGACATAGTGCATGTGTGTGTGTATATATATATACATATATATATATATATCTGCGTGTGTGTGTGTGCACACGCGCTTTGATTGCTGCAACCATATGAACCCTGCCGGCCTGCAAAAAAAAAGCCCCTCAATCAACACAAACTCGACGGCTCGGGGGGTTGAATGCAGGCCCACAGGGCCCTATGTACCAACATGCTGGCATGTCAGGGCTACTATAGGGACTTACCCTAACCCTCCAGGTACCTACCATAGAGGGTACTGGAGCCCCGAGAGCCCTATGTAATAGGGACCTGGAGGGTTAGGGTTAGGGCTGGTTCACGGAATGGTAAGTAACCTTCTTGCCACCACTCCGATAACTTTGACTCCCCAAACTCCTGGACAAAGCTCTCACTAGCCCACGGCACCAAGCGAAAACCCCTTGAAACCTCAAGCCCTCAGGGCTTTAGGGTTTTAGGGTTTAGGGTTTAGGATTTCGGGGTTTAAGGTTTAGGGTTTAGGGCCCTGCTGGAACTTTAGCTGCAAAGACTAAACCCAGAAGCCTGCATCGCCGGAACACCTGGAGACGTGCCCAGCAGTTTCGCCTGGCGGTCGCAGGAAGGTATGTAGATGGACAGGAGCAATCAGTATATGTGTGTATGTAATATGTATATACGTATATGCAGGTGTATCTATCTACCTGACTCTGACTATCGATCTGACTATCTATCTATCTATCTATCTATCTATCTATCGATCAATCTATCATCTATCTATCTATCTGTCTATATCGTATCTATCCTATCTGCATATATGCATATATATATATACACACATACTGCCAGGGCTTGAATGCTCATACTTGGCTTTGAGGTGGGCCTTATACTGCAATATATTTGGTAACCATAAGGACTACAAGTACTAATTACTCGGGCTCCTATATTTCCGGAGGAGGGGCCCAACTAGACCTTCTGCTTCACGCTTCACAAACTTTACATGTTGTAATTGCTGAGGAAAATAACTGAGGACTACCTGCGGATTCTTAAGGAATACGCCGAGTGCGCATCTAGAGGAACTAGAGAAGCTGTCTCTTGACTGGCTGCTCCCCCGTTGGGTACTGACACTTACACAAAACTGCAGGCTCGAAGCACGTCACGTTTGGACATGGGCCTTGTCCTGGCATCAGAAACAAAATGCTTCGACTGGCACGAGCCTGTAACCCTAAATCCCCTCCCTTACAGTACCCTCAAGAAAGCAGCACTTAGGCCTTCATGAAAACCCTAAGCACTAAACCCTAAACCTTTTGAAAGTCCCCACCAAGCACTTAGGACCCCCATGAAACCCCCTGTAGAGCACAAAACGCCTCGGTGCACCGAGAATCAAAGAATCGGCTCTCAGAAGCCTTGAGTCCTGAACCTTTTTATGTGGGATTTAGGGCTTAGGGGTTTCAGGGGTTTGGGAGGGAGTAGGGACACAGGGGTTTAGGTATTTAGGGATTAGGGATTTAGGAATTAGGCATTCAGGCGTTTACAATAGGGTTTACGGATTTAGGCTTTAGGGGTTTAGAAGTTAGGGTTCAGAATGTTTGTAGACCCCTGAAAGGCTTTCTTTCTTTCAGGGCTCCAATATTCGGATCCTTCCAAGGTTTATAAGGTTTATAAAATTTAGGGATCCTCGTTATCATCCTTCGATAACCCCTAAATTCAAATCTACGGAAGGTAGGGTTTGGGGGATACATGATCTAAGTTGCAAGGGCCTTATGAACTTCTGGTTATGCCTTTTGAAGTGGAACCCCCGTTGAACCCTAAAGGCTTTCAACCGACCCTTACACCACCTTTAGCCTGATCCCCAACTCCCTATAACCACTGAGATCGTCCGAGGTTTAGTGTGTTTAGGGTTCAGGAAACCCTGTACCTGCATCCGAAAATCCCTAAAACTTGACAGCTGGATTTTGTTATGGGTGGTTTAGTACCAGCACCGCTGGCACCGAAAGATGTTTCGTGTCGCACTTCGTCTTCTTGGTCGGGCTTTCTTCTGTGTGGTTTGCCTCGTCCGACAGAGCCTCGCCACAAAAACCCAAACCCTAAACCCTACAAACCTTAAATCCTATACCCCTAAACACTAAAAGATGGCAGGTGGCTGCTGCCACTCGGGAGCGCAATGGCTGTCTCGGGTGCGTTGGGCACTTCTGCCTTGTCTGCATCTAAAAAGCTTCTTGGACGACTTTCGGCGGCCGGGGTTTAGGGTTTAGCACCAGTCACTTCCCCGTTTGTGTCAAAGTGCTACCTCGAACTCCTCGGCGTGCGCCTCCTCCTGCTGCTCGAAAGTCGGCGAGAGATCACTAGTGACCCTGACCCGACACCCTGAACCCTGATAAATGTCAACTCATGAACTCTGAACCCATATAGAACCCTTAAAGGAACCCGACGTTCTGATTATTAGGTTCCTTCGCAAGAGCCCAAAATCAACCATCGATCTGTCTGAGCGAAGCACGAGGCTCTCTCGGCACTGCGCGTGCCTGAGACTCGGTGCGCGTCCAAGGTTACTTTGGGTTTGGGGTGAAAGTTTTGTAGTTTGATGTGGTCATGACGGCCATGATGCGAGGCATGGTGGTCATGATGAAGTTGGTGCTGACGAGAAGCTCGTGATGATGGTGTAATTACGATTATAGCGGTATTGAAACTATGCTGCTTGTCATGCCGATGCTAATGCTACTTTTGACGTTAGCATGATCAGTAAAGCCTTAGCGTCACAAACACGGACAAAGGTCAGCACACACGCTTCGCAAAGGAGCCCGTAGCAGACCTTTGGAGTTGCGCCCGAAGCCGAGTTAGCACAGCTAGGATGCCTTTTGTGAACCGTAGCGGCTACTACAACAACCTCTGTACTGGGCGTTGCAGGGCTTTCTGGCTGTTTTAAGAGCTTGCCAACCCTAAACCCCAAATTCTAAACCCTAAACCCTAAACCCTCGCACCAGCTTTACTAGCTAAACTCTTGACCCTCCCCAAGCTCCGAGCTCGAGGAGCTAAACCCTACCCCAAACCCGAAGCCCCGAAGCCCAAGCCCTATAAACCGTAAGCCTCACCCTAAACCCTAAACCGTTAAACCCTAAACCCTAAACCCTGATCCCAAAACCCTACACCCTAAACCCTGAACCCAAAACACCTAAACCCTGAACCCTAAACCCCTACACCCTAAACCCTGAACCCTAAACCCCTAAACCCTGAACCCTAAACCCCTAAACCCCCTGATCGCAAACCCTGAACCTAAACCCCTAAACCCGTAAAACCCTGAACCCCTAAACCCTAAAGCTTAAAGCTTGAGCCTAATTATTCAGTAATCCTCAAGAACCCGGAGACTCGGGCCCTGACGGATGCAAAGCTGGCAGGAGACGTGCAAGCTCCTGGGAAATCGCTTCGCTGTGGTTTTCTGGGGTCTTTAAAGCGCAGGGCTTAAGGTTTAATGAGTTTAATGTTACGGGGCAGGGTTTAGGGTTTAGGGTTTAGGGGTGTAGCTTCTATAGCTTTCCGGGGCTTGACAGCACAGGACCTTCAAGATCTGTTCTTTCAGCTGTTGAAGGCTTCAGTGCTTAGTGGTTGGGCTTTAGGGCTTCGGATTGACCAAAAACAACCCAAACCGTGCATGCCTAAAGGCAAATCCTCATCCCTGGCCCTAAAATACCACAACCCTCAACGGCTAAACCCAACACCGTGCAGCCTTACTAAATACCCGACAACCATACACCCCTAAAGCGCATAAGCCACCAACCCTGAATGCCAAAACCTCCAGAAGCCCTAAAACCTAAATCCATAAACCCGGAACCCAATGGCCCTGTGCCATATGGATAGTTCTCTAAATTCGGGTCCCTTTTCCTAGGGCCCCCAAAAAGCATGGCACCCTTATTAACCCTAAAAGGGACCCTAACTTAGAAGAAAACTACCCATATACCCCAATAAACAAGTGCGTCTAGTGGACACCCGCGGGGCTTCTGCAGAAACCGCAAACCCGAAGACGAAAGGCCTGAACAACCCTTCTTTATTGCTCGTCCAGGTTGCCTGGGCAGCCTTCTGAACCTGCTCAGGCAATTTCTGAAGCCGTCAGAGGCATTGTTTGGGGGACCGAGAAAACTTTCGATTTTTCCCCAAGGACTCCCAGAATAAATTCGACTTATCAGTGTCGAGCCAGGACTAGGACAGAAGCTCAACATAGGAGGTTCGCCCAATGCCAAAGTAACAGACGGGCAGTGAACCCGCAAACAATCCCAGGACTGCAGACTATCCGACCGGGACGAGGAGGCGGCTGTGGAACACGACGACAACAACAGAGAACAGGACAAACACAACTCATTCGCTAGGCCCTGGACTGTCGTACCAGTTTTGGATAACCTACAGTAGAAGCCCAAGAGTTGGAAACCCAATAGCCCCAATCCCTAAGAGTAATGTATAGGGAATCCCAGCACTATTTGTCCTTAATCCGGTTTCCAACTTTTTGGGGTTTACTATACTTTATGGCTAGGATCCTGACAAAAGTTAAAAGAAAAGGAGCCACCGAGAAAGGGTACTACATGGTACTGCATGTTATGGTCCAGGTAGCAACAGCAACAATGAATATGTTGGTCGGGGTTCATAGTACTGACAGCGTAGCAGCTGACGACGACGACAAAGTTTAACTGTTTAAATTACAACATCAGCAACTGTCAGTAAAACAAACAACGACAGTGAAAGTGACGATGGCAACAGCCCAACAAGCAACACTAGGAAGGATAAGACAACAACAGCGACGGCGAAGACAACAGTGACGATAGCAGCAGCAGCAGCAGCAGCAGCAGCAGCAGCAGCAGGAGCAGGAGCAGGAGCAGGAGCAGGAGCAGGAGCAGGAGCAGGAGCAGGAGCAGGAGCGGCAGCAGCAGCAGGAGAGGCAGCTGCAGCAGCAGCAGCCAACAACAACAGCCGCAGCAGCAACAAGAACAATTTTTTAAAGGCACATAGCAACCACAATCACAACCACGAACACGGCAACAAGCGAAAACCAAACGAGGCAGACACACACACACACAACACACAAGTCACCACTCCTCCGGCGGCGACGACGACTAACGCTACAATTGCTACCATTGCTGCAACAACTGCTGCTGACAAGATGACAATAAACGACACCGCCACCACCACGACGATTACGACGACTACTACTGCTTCGACTACTACTATTACTACTTCTACTGCTACTACGAATAATAAAAATGAAGAAAAACTAACAGCTTAGCCTAGAGCTGCTGCTGCTCTAATGCAGATACTATCACTACATGGCCGAAAATGCCTCTGCAGCAAAGAGACGAAGAATCTGGACCTGACATTACACTGCCCACCTCAACCGCCGAAGGCATATCTATAAGGGTTCCTGTACAGGATATTTAAAGGATCAATATACCTTTAGTCTCCATTGTAGTTCCTTGCAATTGGATCCCTCCGGTAGCCCTAAACAAGAAAGCAAAGCCCTTAGACCAAACGTCTGCAAAAGCCGCCAGCAATGCCACACTCCATGCAAAAATGTCCGACTACAGGTCGTTGCACTTATCCGCCACTACCAGAGCTCTCAGCGAAGGCTTCAGGTAGCCTTCATTTCGGTTCAGCGTGCACCGAACGTGGCGCTCAAGTCGCGATACTTGAAAAGCACCCTGAAAGCCAAGCCTGTTTGAAAATATTGGTCTGTTTTCAATCAAGGGCCTTAAAGCAGGGACTCGGGGGCCTACCTGGTTTCCCTCTCTGAAAGCCAAAGGCCCTCAACTGGAGTCGCCTCTGAAGCACCGGCACTGGAGGGCTGCATGAAGACCTCTCGGGGGCACAACAAAAGACTGGGCTCTTGGCTTTTGGGTTTCTGGATATCTCGCTCACACAAAAATGCGGCTGAACTGTGATACATCGCTCGGTGGGTAGGATGTGACACATGTTTTAGAGATTGAGAACCTGTTCCAACAGAGCTGACTTTGCTATCCAGCATATCATCAAAATAGATTGACCATGAGAACAGTCGCTCTACGAGTGCGATAGTCACTTCAGCAGCCTATTCAATTGCCCGAAACAGCAGCGCTTCCGAATGTGCTGGCAACAAATCTACCCATCTGGAAAAACAAGCCTGAAACCCCAACGTCAAGGCCTTAATAACTAGACAACGGTTCCTCTCAAGGGCTCTTTAAACGAGGTCTTACGAGAAAAAGTAGTTATTATAAGTCATAATAGGTTCTTAACTAGGATGTAGGAGCCAAAACGACAACAACTCTGGGGGTACATTATAGTATAATTGTGATGAGGAGCCCTCAGGAACAATATAGCTAGTTGCTCTGTCCTTATATAACACCGTATACAATCCTTTATGCGTCTAGCCGGTTCCAGGTCTAAGTGGAAACAGCACAAGACCGACAACTCTACGCTAGTAACCCTAAACCCCGATGTTTTGGGACAACCACCAACCGAGAGGGAATGTCTGTCGGATTTTGCGGGTTGCGTGAAGAACGAAGATCGGGGTAAAACCCTTTGACGCAACTTGTGAAAGGTCTCTCATCTTCTGAACCTTCCCCTAGGGGAAGAAAACAAAACAGACACAACCATGAACACCATACAGAAGCCCAACGAGCAACACCCTTTTGTGGGCAAATCCTACAAATTCAACACCTAAACCCTAAACCCTGAACCCTAAAACCTAAAATCTTCTAACCTGCCATATACAGCGGAGGCGCCCCGGAGTAGCCAGCCAGGAGAAGGTCGTGGATGCCCCAGAGATCATTCGCACTGCAGAGGGTTTTGGTGGGTTTTTTTGAGGTTTAGGGACAGTTTAGGGGTTCAGGGGGTCCCTCGAAAACGACACCCCCTCTTTATGAAGGGGATTGAGGTTGAGGACTCGTGGGTTGTCTATTGCATTTTGCACTCGTTCAGTTTGAAGCGTCGTGTTGGCAGTCACCACTAGAGACTAGAAACTCAAACTCCTCAGATCACGACCACAGCAGGACAACACAACGAGAAGCGAAGACACGGAAGTCAACACGAATTGTCCAGCTGGTGAGTTTTGGTATGGCTTACGTGGCTCATGCATACACTACGCCCTTTAGCTTGCAGATTCTAGTCGACAAACTCCAGGCCAAAACACCCTAAACCCCCAACCCTAAGCCCCTTGGCCCTGAACCCTAAGGGTTTAAGGTTTAGGGTTTCGGGTTCAGGGTCTAGGTTTTAAGGTTTAGGGTTTAGGGTTTAAGGTCTAGGGCTTATGGTTCAAGGCTTAAGGTTCAGGGTTTAAGGATTAGGGTTTAGGGGTGTAAGGTTTAGGGTTTAGGGTTCATAAACCTAGAGCCGCAGAACCTATATGACTAAAACTCAATAACCAATAAAACCCGAATCCAAAACCCTAAACCGTCTAAAACCCCGTAACCCCAAACCAGAACCCCTACGCTTTCAAGAACCCCTCAACAGAAAGTTTTAAGCCCTGCAAAAAAGCTTCATATGGGTAGTTCCCTAAACTAGGGTCCCCTTTTAGATCCCCAAAATAGCACGGCACCCCTATAAAAAGGACCCCAAAAAGGGCCCTAACTCAGAGAACTACCCATATGTCTGCTGCCTGCCGAAGCGAAGTCCGACTTGCGCGGAGGTGGGCCGGAGCCTTCGTGTAGATCATTATAGATCACCCTAAGGGCCCAAAGGACCTAATAATCATGTACTTGGGTTACGGATAGTAGCTTTGTAGGTCAGTATTCAACGGAGTATATGATTATTAGGTACTTGGACCCTTCGGGCCATTGTAGATACCCGTAAAGCAACCCTGAACAGGGTGCTTGGTTTGGAGTTTTGGGCTTTCAAGTCTTCTAGATGCCCTCACTACCCCTAAACCCCAAACCCCCTAAACCCTAAAGGCCCTAAACCCCAAACCCCCTAAACCCTAAACCCTCAAAGGTTTGAGGCTTTGACGATCCCTGGCCATGGCTCTGAGGTCTTTCAACGGCTTGCACGAAGGTCTACACGACTGCCGCAGGGATTTAGGGTTTAGAGTTTAGGGGTTTAGGGCCTAGTTTAGGGTTCAGGAGTTCAAGGTTTAGGGGTTACGGGATTAAGGTTTAGGGTTGCAGCGTGAGCTTAGAATTGCTTCTAATTCTAGCTCATGTACTCGCCTGCGGCCTTTACGGCCGCACAATGTTATGGACATGCAACATGAGGTGCTGACTTGTCTACCATGGTGCACGTATGAAGGTGATAGTTTTGTAGCCCCGGACGCTCTCCGGGGCGTCGAGATCTGCTCCAGCTCGCAAAGTGGATGCTGCCTATGATGACGGCACTCTCTACGAAAACGATGTAGCCCAAACTCTAAGCTCCCCCAGAATCACCTTACGACCAGAAAAAAAAGCAAACAAACAAGGACCCTCGAAGCCCAAGGCCCAGGTGACCCAAAGCTCCACACACCCCAAGCCCGTCAAAGTCCGCAAGCCCTGCACACGACGTAAGCGCCTTGAGACCCCCAGGCATAGGGTTTAGGGTCTAGGGTTCAGGGTTTAGGGTTCAGGGTTTAGGGTTCAGGGTGTACGGTTTAAGGTATTGAATCCGAATCCAACCCCGGCAAATAACACACAGGAAGCTGCAAAAAGGTGCTTACGGAGACCGGGATCCTCGTCGCAAAGAAGTTGCAAACAAAAACACTTGAGGTCTAGGAATATGAGCCCATTCTGGTTCAAACCTTTCAAAATCAACTTAGAAACACATCCCACATGAACTCCAACGATCAAGGCCCCAAGTCAGTCTCTTTGAGGGGTCTAGGCTTCAGGGGGTAACCAAGGCCCCCCAGAGCTGGGGCCAAGGCATCAAAAACACCACGATGAAAACAAGCAGGAGCACGCCTGCAGCACTATCTCGGGGGTTTCCCTGCAAGGTCCAGAGTAACGAATGCTTAGGGTTTAGGGCTAAGGGCTTTGGGTTTGGGGGTTGGGGTATAGGGCGTTTAGGGTTTAGGTATCAAGGTTTAGGATCTAGGGCTTAAGTATTTTTGGGGTCTCTAAATTGAAATAAAACATCACAGCTTAGGGCTTTTTAAGGCCTAGACTGTGACGCACACAAAGTTACAACGACATCAGAATCATCTTGCAAAGCATGAGCGCGCAGGGCTCGAGCCAGGTGCAGGACGCGGCGAACTGGAGCTCGTTGTCGACCCGCTGGCATTCGACGGGTCCTTTGGCACCTGTTTCACCGGCACCGGCTTTGCGGACATCGCTTTGGCCGCCGCTGTCGTCGAGGGTGTGGCCCCTTGGGCGAACTGCGGCCCGGCTGCCTGGTTGCCAAGCTTGGCCGCCGCGTTGAAGACCGCACCAGCAGGAAGTCCACCTGGCTTCGCGACCACTCCACCAGGATCTCCACTCGGTGCCTTGCTCGGGGCCGCTGCAACTGAAGAAGGCTTGGCCTCGCTCATGGCTTTGGCTCGAGCTGCCTCGGCGACCTGCTCTGCCTGCGACTCCATGAGAGCTTGGTGCGCAGAGTCATGAACCTGGCGCAAGTCCACATCGGTGAGCCGGTCCATTGTTCACCATCTGCGGCAGCCACCGCGAACAAGGCACTCCAAAGAGCCTCATTGCATCATCGGTCTGGCTGCTCTGCTGCTGTCCCCACGACATGGCAGCGGAAGGCGAACTAAGCGAAAAAGCTCTTACACACTTCGGGCCTCGGAGCTCGGCTGCGGAGGGTGCTTCTCGCGAACTCAACGAACTGAAGAAACTGACTTGAACGCGAACAGAAGGCGCATGTTCTCTCGAGAACTGCGTCATGCTCGTCACTATTTGCACACGTGCAAAACTCAACAAAGGCGCACCAGAGTCCAAATGCTGAACCAAACACAGGGCAACACCACCGAGCCCAAGCATATATACGCTAAACCCTACGTTCTTAATCTCGGGGGACTTTAACCAGAACTTTTAAAATCCTTATAACCCACATACAGACCCTAAGCACCCCCAAACTCTTATAGGGACCATGACTGAGGTTCAAAAAAGAATCCTCAGCTCTTGTTATACTGCAAACCCGCACCTCGGGACTACAAGCACATGCTGCTACGACTTCCTCCGAAACCCCGACAGCACCCCAATAGCACCTTACTAAACCCATCTAGAGATTCAGATGCAACAACAATTTACGAGATATTCCACTAAACTCGACACCCTAAACCCTGAAGCCTAAACCCTACACCCTAAGCCCTAGGCTCTAAGCCTCCACCCTGAACCCCAACTCTACACCCTAAACCCCGAGCCTTAACCCGCTTTCACTGTAGTTCCTTTTTGGTGTTACCTTGTAGGATCCTTAACATAAATTTGGTTACACCAAAAAACAGAATTTCAAGGAGACTATAGGTATATTGATCCCTTCAAGAAACCCTTATCAACCCCTTAAAGAAACCCTTATAGGTCCCTTAAAGGACACCTTAGAGATCCCTTAAAGAGACCCTTATAGATCCCCCTAAACCCTAAACTCTAAACCCCTTATTATAGATCGGAAAAAAACAAGATCGGACATCAAGGCCCCAGTGTCCGGACAACTCTTGGCCAGGGTTGGCAGCAGGGCCACGACATGCCACTGCAATCACTCCTCTGTCTTTGGCAAGTTTTCTGCGCACCATGCCAGCTGACTCCAGCTTCCCCCCGAGGCACAACTTCCCATGAAATGCCATCAATCGACTCGGCACGGAGATGCCTAAGACAATGCGACGGCCAACTGAAAGGCTGTTAGCATCGTGGTCTCTCTTTTGGGATCCACGTGCTTCTTGATAATGGTGCAACGCTCACAAATCATTGTTATCAATTCTTCAGCTGCATGTTGAAGCCTGTTGATGGCCTCAGGCTGAATGTTCCCCCCAAAGCACCCTTTACACTGCAATATAGGCCAGTGGCTCTAAGTTAAAGACTCAAGAAAATAAACTTACATATTAATTCAGATGACCCACATCAACCTGTCCTTTGCCATGTCACGGACAATCCGCTCGAAGACCTTTCTCTAAAGGCTTAAAGAAACCCTTATAGACCCTTTAGTGAGACCCTCAGGTGCACCCTAAGCCCTAAACCC
>CAJNJA010103129.1:7531-18584 GCA_905231915.1 Symbiodinium necroappetens
ATATATATGTGTGTGTATTTATTTATCTATTTATCTATTTATCGATTTATGTATTTGTGTATTTATTTGTTTATTTATTTTATATATATATATATATGCACACATCGACAGATATATTTTGCTTACGGCTTACAGGAAGGGAGGTTTTCAATTCAAGTTGTTGGTTTATTTCAGGTTCGTGTGCGTCACAGGATCGGATAGCGGCAGAAAGTTGAACGTTGTCGCTTTCTTATGAGAAATGAGAAATGCCGAGCAATCCATCCCCACAGCGCTGTAAACCCCGACGACGTCTGTCGCATAGAGTACTGCCAGAAGCACTGAGGCAACCCCCGAAAGCCCCCTTGTAACAGCTCCATCCTTTTCTTAAAAATTACCTAAACTATGGCGGGGTTCCTAATTGTTTTGTACCCCAAAACCCTATTCTAATTGTTAAGGCTTCTACATTAGGAGCTCGTTGGTGCCGCCCCTGGTGCGGGGCTGGCGCTTTGCTGTGCAGAGGAGGCGCAGACCGCCGTGCGGGGCCTAGATGTCGGGCATTTGCCATCGAGGCTCAGAAGAAACTCAAAAGACCATGAGGGTAGCTCTCTAAACGGGGTCCATTTTATTTGGGTCCGTTTTGCAGGGCTGCCGTACTATATTGGGGGATCTGAAAAGGGACCTTAGTTTAAGAGGACTACCCACGTGCACAGGGCCGCTGAGTTTGCTTCGTAACATGTTTTATCGGGCCTTAAACCCTAAACCCCTAAAGCCCTAAACCCTAAACCGTACATACGTGTTTTTTTCTCCTGTTCTCGGGGCTTGAAGTTCAATTCCTGGAAGTGGCCCCAACTACAACCACGATGAGTTCCGTAGGAAAACTGAATCCTCAGTCTAATAAATTATAACCCTTAGCATCAACATAGCCCAAAAGCCTCATACAATGTCCGTCTTTGGGCCGGAAGCCTTAAAATATGAGTCCTTAGAGCCTTATATCATGTACCTCACTACCCTAGTCTGTAGGCCCTTAGGATCCTATAGACGGTAGCCCTAAAAGGGAACTACAATGGAGACTATAAGGTGCCCCCCCCAAACTTGAGTCTGACACTGGTTTAGGGTTTAGGGTTTTTTTATTATCCCTAAACCCTAAAACCCTAAAGCCTTAAAGCCCTAAACCCTAAAACCCTAATCTCTAAAACCCTAAACCCTAAACCCCGAACGCCTAAAAATACCCACTGTAAGGGACCCTCAGGGTTGTTTCAAGGGTTTAGGGTTTAGGGCGCTTTGAAGGGTATTTTGGGTGGCCCTGGTCAGGGTAACAGCTGCAGTTTTGGTATTCAGCATTTACCGTTCACGGGGAGTGGTGGGCCCCAGGTTTCTGTCACTGAATTACCCGTGTTCGGGATTGGGTTGCAGGGTTTGGGATTCTGCTTTAGCCGGTGGTGGTCCAGCGGTCGGTCTTCGATGTAGGGGTTTAGGGTTCAGGGTTTAGGATTTAGGGTTTAGGATTTAGGGTTTAGGGTTTAGGGGTTTAGGATTTAGGGTTTGGGGTTTAGGGTTTAGGGTTTAGGGTTAGACTAAGGGTTAGACTCCCTGGACAAGAAGCCCGAAGCCGAGAAGCTGAAGGGGGCAAGGGAGCGAAAGGTGCTTAAAGGGGGGGGGGGGCCTGGAAGCAGGACTCAGTAGCTGAATTGCTACACGTTTTAGATTTTTTTGTGATAAGATGATCCCTTACAGAACTGAAAGTGTACACTTTCTTATGCTTCTGAACTCAGCAACTGAGGCAGGTGAGGGGCCCTGGAAGCAGGACAAGGCAACCACCATCGGCCGAAAGTTTAGGGTATCAGCTTTCGACTGCCAGATGGCCGAAGGACTTCGGTGAGCATCCCGATTTCTTCAACAGCACCGGGCTTTGCACAAGCTGGCGACAAAGGCCATGAAGTTGCCCCGGAAAGCCCCCAACCCCCAAACCCACCCCTTAACCCCCCAAAACCCCCAAACCCCCAAAACCCTCAAAACCCCCAAAACCCCCAAACCCC
This sequence comes from Symbiodinium necroappetens, assembly GCA_905231915.1. Taxonomy (NCBI): domain Eukaryota; class Dinophyceae; order Suessiales; family Symbiodiniaceae; genus Symbiodinium; species Symbiodinium necroappetens. The sequence goes on from CAJNJA010103129.1 coordinate 9,547, forward strand.
TCGTGATGTTGGTGTTCAATGGCGACTACATCCACGAAAGACCCAGACACGCCAACCCCTCCCTCATGCGGTAGACAATTTAAGGTTGTATCCTTCGCCCACAAGCTTTAAGGTTTAGGGATTAAGGTTGAGGGTTTAGAATTTAGGGTTTAATGCTGTGTCGTTTACCCACAAGCAATTATCTTAAACCCTTCACTTTAACCACCATGCTTCACGTCTGAGGCGCCAGCGGCACTGCCCCTCGTCGGGCCAGCACTGATCGGCGACGCGGGAACTGGCACGACCATCCATCGCCAGGCCCGCACCTCCCAGACCGTCGCCTTTGCTGCAGCCGTTTTCGGAAGAGGTCCTGCGCTTGCCTCATCTACGGGCCTGATTCAGGGCCTACATTGAAGCATCAGGGCCTTCTTTTTGTAGGGTCAGTAGAAGCCGCTGTAAAAAGAAACTGATGAGCTGATCTGAATCAACTGTCATACTAACAAGACTATGTTCCTAAAACAACATCGTGCAACCTCCGAATCAAACCCCATTAGTATTTTATGGTTGTTATCATCGTCTTGTTATTATCATTGTCATCATCTCCATCATCATAATTGCTTTCATGAGCAGTATCAATGCTGTTGTTCTGTTCTCGTCATTCTTACGGCAGCCGACCCCGCAGGAGTGAGAGGAAAGGACGTTTCTTGGGGTTGCAGTCGCTGGGTTTGGGCTGCACAAACGACCAAAATTCAAGGGTGTAGAGAAGGTTTAAGGTAAAATGTTTAGGGTTTTTTTTTAGGGTTTAGGGTTAACTAGTACGACTCCCTCTCTTCCCCGCTCTGGCAGTTTGTAAGCCGTGATTGTCCGTGCTCATGGGTATCTAGGGTACATCAAAGGTCTTTGTTCGGGGGGTGCGTCTGCCTAGTGGCTTCGATCTCCCAGCTTGGGAAGTTGTCTGCGCATGGGCCAGGATTCGTTTCTCTGTGAGGGGGTCTCTTGGGGGTCTCGTCGTGGTCTTAGGGCGGTCTCCTAGGTTCTGCCGGCGGTCCGGAGCCTTCTCTGGTAGTCTCTTGGTGGTCTCCCGGTAGTTTCCCCGTGGTTTCTTGGTCTCTTGGAGCGCTGCTGCGGTCCGGAGTCTCTTCCTGAGCGACTTGCCTTTCCTGAAACAGTCAGTCCCCGAGACCGAACCGCACCAGTGCAACGGTGGACCTTGATTTTGTATGCAGGAACCATTGCCAACATTTTTCTCATCTGTGTTTGGTGGTTTCGAGGCTTGTCTGGCATGTTTTTGTACAGGCGTGTATATAGACGTGTACAGAGTGGCTCAAACCTCACCCCCCCAACTCCCACCTGACCCGGGTTTGTAGGGTTGCGGTTGCCGTGTGGGGGTGGTTTTGTTTCAGGGCGGTTTAGGGTTTAGGACATACCTGCCTAGGCCCCTCCGAAGAGGGAAGCCAGGCATAGGGTTTAGGTGCCGAGGTCTTAGGGTGCCTAGCTCCCCAAGTTTTCGGGGAAGGCGGGCACATAGGGTTTAGGTGCCCAGCGTATAACATTATTTTTTGTAGGTCCCCTCATCAGGGGAAGCTGGGCTTAGGGTTTAGTTTAGTGCTCCGTTAGGTTGTTTCCTTACTCCCACCCCCAAGCATGATGACGCCCATGGTCTAAGCCGGTCCGAGCAGAGATCGTCCATGGCCCAATGTTGATAAAGGAGAAGAGGACGCTGCAGCCCTCCTAGCGCACCATTGGCGGTCTCTGTGTGGTCTCCTGGTGGTCTCGCTGCGGTCTGGCGGTTGTCCTGGGTTCCGCTGGAGGTCTTCAGGTAGTCTCTTGGTGGTCTCCCGGTAGCTTGCTTGTGGTCTCCTGCCGGTCTCCTGGTGCGCTGTTGTGGTCCCGAGTCTATTCGTGAACGATTGGTTGTAGTAGTGGTAGTGGTGGTGGTAGTAGTAGTGGTAGTAGTAGTGGTGGTAGTAGTAGTAGTAGCAGCAGCAGCAGCAGGAATAGTAGTAGTCGTCGTCGTCGTAGTAGTAGTAAACCTCCTAACGTAACCCATCCAACACGCCGCCAGGGTCGGCGGATAATCACGAAAACGAATATTGCGAGAATTTGCTACACTTCTGGCTTCTTCTGTTTTCAGTAGCATGTTTTGTATGGCCCTTGTTGATGTTGCAGTCCAGTCACGAGCACTTGTGAATTTTGCCGTCGGGCTATGAAAGTATGTACCAAGCAGCTGGCTGCATTCAGTTGGCTAAACTTCCGCTCTTGGACTACAGCTGATGATGCTATAATGATGGTGGCTAGATGAACATGCTCGCCTTCTTTCGACACACAGAGAACGGATGCGCTTCGATTCGAACAGCTGCAGACTGATGTTGAGGGTTTCGAGCCGTTTGGCATTTACATAACCCTAAAACCCTAAATCCCAAACCCTAAACTAAACCCTAAAATGATCATGCTGTGGTTTTCAGGGTGTGCCTCGCCCCTGCAGGCTGTTGCGGCGGTGGCGTGAGCTCAGGAAGGTGGTTCTGAAACTACACCGCTGGTGACGCTCCAGCCGTGCCGCATAAGGTCACTTAACACTCCTGTTGCAGAGACCCGCTTTCAGCAATAAAGGCACATCTGGCAACGGTTGCATCTATCCGTAATTGCCACCTTCCAAGCACTGTATGTATATATATATATATTATATATATATATATGCGCATATATATATACACACACGCCGAGAAACCTAACTGGATGGCTGATAGGCGATCACCCTTCCGGACTAAGGCGGGCATGTGGTAGCCATGAGATAACCCTAAACACTAAGCCCTAATAGACATCCCTGGACCCTAAATCCTAAACCCTGAACCCTAAACCCTAGACCCTGAACCCTAAACCGTAAACCTAAACCCTAAACCCTGGCGCGTCTAGGTTTGATTCGAGGCGGAGACTTGAGACCACTAGGCCGTCACTAGGCTTCAGAGTTCGATGTTCCAAGGCCCCAAACCCCAAAATTCTCAACCCAAATTGTTTATGGTTCAGGGTTTAGGGTTTAGGGAAGTAAGCCCCAAAATCGTAGACCCCGCCTCAGCCCAAACGGAGCTAACCCCTCGACCCTCAACATACGGCCTGGCAGCAGAAGGTTTAGGGTTTAGGGGTTTATTAGGGTTTAGGGTACGTGGACACTACCCAGTCTCTGCAACAGATCGTTGAATCCAGGCAGAGCCTGCTTCCAAATCGTTTAACACGGAGCCCTGGTCAACAGACTTTAGATGTAAAGAGCTTCAGAGTACTTAGTGGCTGAGTTACTACACTTTTAACTTTTTGGGATAGTATGATCCCTTATAGAACTGAAAGTGTACACTTTTCTATGCTTATGAGCTCAGCAACTAAGGGTACGGGGAACAGAGTTGGTTCCAGCTTCGGGATTCAGGAGTGGGGAGGTTCACGTAGTGAAGTGTCATCCTAGGCTGTTATGTTGGTGCGACAGCGAGTTCGTTGCAAGGTGATTAACCTGGGGCATACACACGAAATTCAAAGATATAACGTTCCTTGTACAGCTGCTCGTGAACACAACCAGAGATACACTAATTACAGGTCTAGACATGCACCGGAGTCGCTGTATGCATCTACACATGCATGCATGTTTGCCGGCGTCCAATCGTGAGAGAAGACATGGTGCCGCAAGATTCTGTTCTGCAAACGACACATGCGAAGTCCTCGGTAGTTGTGCGGCTGTGGAAAATTGTTGTGGTTCTCATGTCTTGCTATCCGGCTCCCATGATGGAGATGCAAAGTTTCCGAAGCCCTAGCTATTAGTTGAAACCCATGTTGCTATGTCGTCTACTGAAATCGGCCCATCAACCCAACAACTTGTCCCAAGGTCCTGAGCAAAACTACAGCCCATCGAACGTGTAAGCCGAGCAAGTACTATTCCTAGACCCTAAACCCTGAACCTGAAACCCTAAACCCCAAACCCTAAACCCGAAACCCCAAACCCTAAACCCTAAACCCTCACCCCTAAACCCTAACCCCTATAAACCCTAATATTGTGTTGCCATATACCCAAGACCCGAGGCCTGGTCCTCGACACCTTTTTTGCCTTATTCCACGGTTTACCTGGACCCCAAAGAACCTGCCCTTTTTTAGGGATCCTGATTATGGCGGATTCTCTATATGAGTCCATAAGAGGTTCTTTGGGGTTAAGGTAGGGTTTAGGGTTTAGCCCTCATCGGGACTTTTTGTAGCAACTGGCGCTTAGGGTTCGGGCACCTTCTTGGAGAGCAGCCTCGCAGAAAGATTTGAGGATTTTGGCTCAAGGAGTTCAGATTGTTTCAGGCACTGACAGGGGCTCCCATGTTCGAAAAGGGCCCAAGTTTGTTCTTGATTTCTCTACTTGGGCCCTGAAGATAGCATCCAGCACAAAATGTCGTGGCCTTTGACCCCTTCAGTAAACGAAAACCTACCGACTGTATCCCCTAAAGCAGTAAGATCCTCCAAACCCTGGAAGCGGCAAACCCTAGAATCCCCAGCCCGATCATTCGATGGCCCGCCTAGCTCGAAATCTTTTAACCCTAAGTCAGACCATTGAAGCCTCTGTATTAACACCGAAAAACCGCACAGAAACTCCATACGGCCGTCACAAACCCATCCTAACCCCAATGAACTAAAACCCTAACCGCCCCACTGTAACCTGTAACTACGTAAAACCGTATATGCCCATATACCTACACAACCTTTAATGTATAAACCCTCAATTAAACTCCAAAATCCACTGTACTCGGACCTGTCCCTGAACCCTAGACCCGAAACTTGTTTACCCTAAAGCTTTATACAGCCTCGAATATACCCTTAGTAGCTGAACGGCTGCACCTCAGACCTTTTGGGATAATTACAATCCCTAATAACACTGACAATGTACACTTTTTTTGGGGCTTATGAACTCAAAACCTAAGTATCCCAACCCCATGGCAATCGAATCATTTTTTTGGCACCCTCTTGGAACGAACTCTTGGCCGCAGCTCGGGGGTTTTCGCCTGCGTTGGAGCCGGCTGCCGATACAGCTTTCTGAGAACTGAACTTCAGGGTTTAGGGTTTAGGGTGTGGTGTTTAGGGTTCTTTTGGGATGTTTCAGATTGTACATAACTGATCATCAAAGCGGTTTGATTGAACCCAGTTGGGGTTCTAGAACTTTTCTGCGGGCTTGTAGGTAGCTGCGTCGGGTCTTGTAAGATGTATAGGGCTAAAGGGTTTAGTGAGTTTAGTGATAGCTGAAGGGTTCCAGTGTTTAGAGCCTATAGTTTGGAGTGTATCTGTGTGGTGTATGCTACGGTTTCGCCATTGTTGCGTTTGATCGTCTTTGCATTGCCGCCGTCGCCGCTGTTGCTACCGTTCGTCAGCCTACATGTTCTTTGCGAGAAGAGGCCCTAATCCAACGAGACAGTGACTCTCCAGAGGTGTGTGCGTGTGTGTGTGTGTGACAGTGCGCACAGAATGGCAAGCGGGAGCCAATAGCAGCACAACCCTAATCCTTTCCTGTAGGCCTACCTCTTTTTAGGATGCCTGGTTTTATACCCTAAGACAAGGTGGAGGGTATGAGGATGTATGAGGCTGCAGGTAAACCCTAAAAACACCACATCTGAACGCCGTGCCCACGGCTCGCCCTAGAGTGAACCCCGGAAAGTTGGAACACAGGTTAAGCGGGATTACCTCTTTCTATTTTCGCGGCATGAGGATAATCATGATCCAACTCTGTGGCTTCTTATATACGCCCAAAGCACCCAACCTACTGTAGGACCTGGTGCGCTCGAACGGCAGATCGATGCTTCGGTGAGTTCGATTTAGGAAGTGGGGTGGGCTGCCTGTATGGCCGTTGGCACTCTTCAACTTGCATCTGCAGCTGTGTGTAAAGGAGTTCATCTCGACGGTTTGATGAACAGGTGGCATAGAGGGACAACGCGTAGCTAAGGCATGATATGCACACAGGTGGGAAGCACAGAGAAACAGTCGCACACTGTTGTAACATACATCGTTGTGGTACATGATAGTCGTTCACTTGTGTCGTCATGGATGCATCGGAGTTCAATGCCGGCTGGTTGGGCTTGGGCAGGAGACTGGTTAGGGCAGGGCGGGAAGCGGAAAGGCTGAGACTTTTGGAGAAGGGGGCCTTCTGGCATCACAGTTTTCCATATTTTCCATATTGTTTTCATAGTTTTTCCAGATTTTCCTTCCTGTGAAATATAGCGAAAATATGGAACTCATATGGAAAACAATATCTGAAAAATATTTGGAATATGAAAAACGGAAACGCTGAGAAGAACAAGCAAAACATTCATTGGCATGGAAAACGCGCAAAACGTCTGGAAACCGGGTGCATCCCCGCCCTTGCATGGTCGTTCCAAAGGGCTCAGCGAGTAGCAGAGAGGCATGAAGCCCGGGGGTGTCGCCCAGCAATTTTCGGGTGGAGGGCTTCGGATCTCGGCCTAGCTCCCCATCCCAAGTCCGCTGCGGCATCGCGGTGGTTTAGGAACCGCTCTCTTACAAGAGCTTCCTCCTTCTGACTTCAGGCGATCGGTTACATCATTTTTGGGTGCCTTGCAAAGCACAAACGGAGTTGAAATCGTGCAGCTGTTGGTCTGCCGAAGTGTTCCACACGCCGTCGTTGCAGCGAGGCTAGTCTGAAGCCAAAGCGTATTGATGAGAGTAACCCTCAAATCCAAGCAGAATTCAGGCATATTTTCCCTACTTTCCAACATCTTCCGTTTCATACATTTATGCCAAATTATTTCCATAAAAACAATAAACCCTGAATCAGGATCCTGGTTGGGATTCGGTTGGGATCACCGCGTCTTAGTAGTATATAAGTTGGACTTGCCAGTGGGACTGCTCCCTACTTTGCATGCTGCACACAGTCATGACGCACCCGGATCCTCAAGGTGGTGGGGTTGCTGTCGATATCAACATCACAGTAGTGGCTTCTCCGCATTGGCTGCTTAATTCGGACTGGAACACGGGAGCCTGTGATAGCACTTTCGGCATCCGGTGAGACGTGCGTTGGCGGTCTACCTGAGTCGCAGAGATCCTTTTCGCGTTCATCTTATAGACTTGCATTTTATAGACGCCTGCCAGGCTCAATGAAAAGGACAAGGTGTCTGATTCAGTTTAGCTTCAGGTTCCATAACTCTTACGAAGCGGTGTGATTCAATTTAGCTTGAAGTTCCATAATTCTTGCGGTTACCTATATTGAATATATCACTTTGCTAGCCAACTGTGCAGCTAGCACGAGTAACCACAAAGAGGGACTGTGCTGGAGACGATAGGTTCTCTCGGCCTTACCTGTGGTTGCCGGGATGAGATTTCGAGGTCGTTTAGGTTTCGGGCCTGCGGCGACACTCCTCCAGCGATATGTGTCTATCCTCAAACCCTCGGATGACTGAGAGTTGGGCCCAAACCCTGAACCCTAATCCTTGCACGAGGTTGTGATGAGTGAGGGCTGGGCCGTGTTGGGCATTCGCAGCCTATGGCTCAAACGAGCTGGCTGTTGACCCAACCAGCCCCGGCTCAGGGCTTTGTTAGGACCAGTAAATGTATCGGATGGGTCAGGCTTTCGTCTGATTCAGCATCGACCTCAAGCAATCTCAACACAGTCGAAGGCGCTTTTTCGATGCTTAAGGCATATCCATTGTATGATGTAATTAGTAGTGTCAATCGACGAATCTAGTCTCCTTTACATATGCACGCACGAATCTACCATGTACCTTGGAGAAATTCCCTCATTTTACGGACTTTGCTAGCTCTCACTAGTTTGCGGGGCCACTCCCGTGTGTGAGTGCAAATGTGTGCCGATGCTCCACGTTTTCGTTGCCACACCGTGGGCGGCGTCCCCACTTCCACTTCCACTTCCAAGGCGGCCCACCCTCACACGAGGCGGGCAAAACCCTTCTGTAACCCTAAGCCATCTTAAACCCGAAGTGAAAGTAGGGGTCTGTCTCCAGCACTCCCGAAGCATCCAATCCATGCTTATATGGACAGAACACCTCCGCACCGAACACCAGAAAAACACCCCTGACTTAGGGGTTAGGGTTGAGGTTTAAGGTTTGGGGTTTTGGGGGTGGGGGTTGAGGGTTTAGGGGTTTAGGGGTTCAGGGCTTTGGGTTTAGAGCAAGAGACCCCACGTGGTTTGGGATTTCTCTCGGCTTGTTACAGGTTAACCTTCCCCCGAAACCCTAAACCCTATACCCTAGACCGTAGGAGTGGATCCTCATGATAGTCCCTTCAGGTCCCATCGTAGTAGTCCCTAAAGGTCCTTTCCCGCATTCCCTACACAGAACGAGGGAGCTTCTCGTGGACATCCCTATTGCCCTTCGTAGCTCCGGGTGACAGCCGTCCTCTCTGACTGGCTCACGTTTGGGATTGAGGCTTCAGGGTTTGAGGGTTTAGGGCTCATGGATTTAGGATGTCAGTCGGCTTTGGGTTTCATCTAGGGTGAAGTGATGGCAAATCTCACACGGATCGCCCCTGCTGCAGGGCAAGCGCATGCCTGGGGCCGCAGCCGCCTAGCTCACAAAGAGCCCAGTACCACTCAATTAAGGAAGCTAGTTCAAGTCGCAATGTGAAGCACCTTGTAATTCAAGGTATGTGCCATAATGAATAGGTGTTGGGCTCAAGCAAGGCACCTAAAGTGAAATCTAGCCGCATGCGAGTTTGGAAGATAGGGGAAGTCAGCTTAAATAGCCAGCGGCTTCTTTTGTTGGTCTCTAAATACGGCAACGCCCCTTTCCGAGATGTTTAGGATAGTTGGCATCATGCCGGCTCTCAAACCACGATGGATCCCTAGCATCCAACACCCCTTACTTCGGACTATACCTAGAATCGGAACTTTGATCTCCCTGTTAACTTACCAAAAAGCGGGGATAGGGTTCTTTGGGCTTAGAGGCTTTGAAGTTTAGGGTTTAAGGTTTGGGGTTTAAGGTTTGGGGTTTAAGGTTTAGGGTTTGGGGTTTATGGTCTAGGGTCTAGGGCAGAACTAGAAGCAATGTTGTTAATACGGGTAGTTCTCTAAATTGGGGTCCCTTTTA
>CAJNJA010103140.1:0-46349 GCA_905231915.1 Symbiodinium necroappetens
TGTATTTGTATTTATATTTATATTTATATATGTATTTGTATTTATATTTATGTTTATATTTATATTTAAATCTATATTTATATTTATATTTATATTTATATTTATATTTATATTTATACTTATATTTATATTTATATTTATATTTATGTTTATATTTGTAGTTATATTTATATTGATATTTATATATTTAAATCTATATGTTTGTATTTATTTTTATTTTTATATGAATATACGTTTATTTAGCACAAATAGTATAAACTGGCTGATGGCAAGATACTATGCTTCTTGAAGGCTGCATGCACGATCCGTTGTGGTTGCGAGGTGACGCTCGTTTTGACAGTTCCCCGTACTTTCGCCATGCAGTATCGTGGAGCTCATCCTTCTCGTGCAGGGCCCAGCAATCCAGCAGCCGCTGAAACCCCAAACCCTAAACCCTAAACCCCAACCTTGAAGCCCAAACCCGAAACCCCAGACGCTAAACCGCAAACTCTAAACCCCAAGCCCTTGTAAGTGTGGACACCTTACCCAGAGAGCCCAGTGGCCGTTGACTAGGGAAGATACTTTACATACTGGTGTTAGGGTTTAGTGTTTAGGGGTTATACGCCCATGATAAGTTATGGTATATTCCTTAGTGAAGGGATATCGGGCTCTTTAGATATCTCTGCATTGGCTCTCTCTGTTGACTGCTGAGAATTCAGAAGCTTCAGATAGGTAGTATTTTGATTAGGGTTCCTTTTCGGGTCCCCAATATAGTACGGCACCCTTATGAAAAGGACTCTGAAAGGGACCCTAATGTAGAACATCCCCCGGATAATGGTTCTTTGGCTTTGTTTCCGCAGGCCGTTTTCAAGACCGCAATTTTTAGTTCCATGTGATGTGTGGCGATAGGGTCCGTGTTGCAGTGCGCCATGTTGCCCCATGTCCCCAGCGTGTGGAGTTTGACATGCTTTGCTCTGCGGTGGCTTTGGGGAAAAGTCAGGCTGTCAAAAGACCTGCCTGAGTGGCCCGGCTTCTGGGCAGAGCCACCCAACCGGATCTTGCCAGCGATGTCTGAAGTAACTCTGGAGGAGTCACAAGTCCGTCAGAAACTGGGTTTTAGTTAAGGAGCTTAAGTTGCAAATTACCATGACAAAGAAATCCATATTCCATACTGTGGATCCCTCTTCTGGTAGCCTAAGTCAGGTTTTGTAAGAAGAGCCCAGGAAATACTGGGTGGCTGTTCTCCTGCTGGGCCCTCCAGTGATGTGCATCTTGTGCCAGGCGGTCCGCATGTTCCCAGCCTTGTCTTCAGCCCTAGAGCGAGTTTGCTTTAGGAAGTCCAAGCCTCGACAGAGTTTAGGGTTTAGGGCTTTAGGGCTTAAGGTTTTCGGGTTTTAGGGTTTAAGGTTATAGGGTTATAGGGTTTAGGGTTCAGGGTTTAGGGTTTAGGGCTTTAGGGCTTTAGGGTTTTAGGGTTTTAGGGTTTAGGGGTTTAAGGTTTAGGTTTTTAGGTTTTAGGGGTTTAGGGTTTTAGGGTTTAGGGGTTTAGGGTTTTAGGGTTTAGTAAGGTAAGCGGCTTAGGAAGTCTAAATTTCGAACACATACTAAGTTACTACATAATGTGCACTGTCGACTTTTTGAAATAACGAATGTCATGTGATATGTAGAGTACGACAGTTTATGTAGACTTAAGTTATGGAATCTAACAAACTATATGTTCTGCATGAACCGATCCCAACAGCTGTTCTAAACACCCAGGATCGCGTTTGCAGTGCGCCTGATGGTTGCCAAAGCAATCTCCACGATGTCGTCGCAGGCTTCGCCAGAGTATGTTCCTTAGTAGATCAATGAGTATACTTCTTTACACAGCCGGGGAAAACATTTCCGCCAACATAGACGGAATTTTTAAACTTTCTGGGGCCTATGAAGCCTATGAACCAAGCATCGAAGGTTCAGATGTCTACTCAAGATCCTGACACAGAGGACAAAGACGACCATGAAAAGAGCGACAGACATTCTCAGCGTGAAGCCAACACCCCTAAAGAGGATGTTGCGGACGGCTGCATGTCTTCAGAGTTCTGTGCAGCCATCCGATTGTGGGTGGCACTTGCGCTCTACCATTCTGGTTGTGCCTCTTTGGTACTCGTAGCGTTGCGGAATGACTGGTTGTCGCTTCGAAGCGGACTGGCGTGGGAGCCTGGGCCTCGCAGTGATTTAACTTTTTCGACTTTCGGGTGCCTTCTCGGGTCTTCGTCGTGTATTTTGGATTCCTACACCCTAAACCTTAGGGGATCTTGAGTTCTCTTCTTACATGGCAGGAGGGGAATGATGTGCATCTGGCAAGGATGTGCGTCGAGTAGAGCAGTAGCCAAACCCTACACCCCAAACCCCCAAACCCCCAACCCCTCACACTAAACCCCAACCTTGAAGAAGGATGTGCAAAGCATGTACCCCACTCACCCAACCCCTAAACCCTGAACCCTAAACCCTAAACCCTAAACCCCAAACCCCAAACCACCCTAAATCCCCAACCTCGGAGCCCCCCTATGTAGCTGAATAGACAGCCTTTGACATTTTTGGGTTCAGGGTTTAGGGTTTGGGCTGGGGCTCCGACAGCCCTAAATCCTAAAGCTTGAGCCCTAAATCAAAGAGGCGTTCAACAGAAAGAACCAAAAACCCTCCTAAACCCTAAACGCTAAACCTAAGCCCTAAACCCTAAACCTAAACCCTAGACCCTAAACCTTTCCCAGGAGTTGTGGGCGCTGTGGCAGCAAGTCCGCCTGTGGAGTCTCGGCATCGCAAGTTCTACCGGGGGTTTAGAGTGCATAGGTACGGATACGTACATACCTACATACGTACACATGTGAGTAGACACGTGAACAGATAGATAGGTAGATAGACCGATAGAAAGATCGATTAGAGGGATAGATAGACAGATAGATAGATAGATAGAGAGACAGATAAGTGCATGACCAGATAGACAAAGCAAACTAGTATGAAGAAACACACTGCGCACATACATACGTACATACATGCATACATACATACATACATGCATACTTACTTACTTACTTACTTACTGACTGACTGACTGACTTACTTACTTACTTACTTACTTACTTACTAACTTAACTTACTTACTTACTTACTTACTTTACTTACTTACTTTACTTACTTACTTACTTACTTACTTACTTACTTACTTACTTACTTACTTACTTTCTTACTTCTTACTTACTTACTTACTTACTGACTTACATGCTGACTTACTTACTTGCTCGCTTACCTACCTACTTACCTACTTACCTACCTACTTACTTACTTGCTTGCTCACCTACTTACTCACACATGTATAGATATATACACATACATACATACGTACATACATACATCCATACATACACACACACAAATAAATGCACATATGTAAATAAAGGACTCTGGATGACATGACATCATCCATATGTATTTATGTAGAATGCATACATACCTATATCTTTTTCTGTATGTATACCTATACCTCTATCTTCATGTATATCTATATGGCTGTCTGTATGCATATCTATGCTCTATGCGCAAATATGTATATATATATATACACGCACATACACGCATATATACACATATTTGTGTGTATGTATGCACACGAGTGTACATCTATGTACATATATATATATATAGAGGTATCAATAATGATGCAGACATGAAAATTGACACACATAAATCAGTCATGCCTTAAACTCCAGATCCTAAAACCTAAACCCTAAACCCCGTGTCCTACATGCCAAACCGGCTCAGGACGCTCTTTTGTCAAAACCTCGTTCGTTGCTGCTCACCAGATGGCCCTGCGCCAACCGTTAAGACGGCAAAAACCGTGCTGATGTTCCTAGGTCCTTTAAGGGCATACATAAGTGGTTTTTAAAGGGATGCTCGATTTTTTTTTGGGTTTCTGGGCTTTCTAGTGGTACTTTTTTCGCCCTGTATACTTTTGGGCTTTCCTCCTTTAAACCGGAAGAGCAAGCAACTTTTGTTTCGCAGTTTTGAGGGGATGGTTTAGGGTTCAGGGTTTTATCGCATTCTTGCGGGGATGCTGGAGGGTTTAAGGTTTAGGCTTTCGGGTTTTATCGCACTCTTGCGGGGATGCTGGAGAACCCAGGTTCACGATGCCCATTGTCAGCGAGGTGTTTGACACCGTCAAGGACTGGGTCGTGGCGGGTCAATGTTTGTTGGCGCCTGCCACTGTCGGAGGTTTCTTTTGGGGCGCTGCATTTGCGGCAGCAGACTTCTGTCTCTCAAGGCTCTTGAACAAATTGTTCATGAGGCATCGATGCATGTGGTTGCCTGTGTGGCCGCCACTCTTGCTCGTGCAGGTGGTGGTTCCTGCGGCCAGCGCAGCAGTCTTCGTTCCACTGCTCCTCTTTGTGTCCGCCCCGATTGTGTCAATAGGTGTGGTGTATGGATTGCTGGCTTGGAAGGGAGAGAAGCTTAGCCCTATCTACTATGTCTTCATTTTGTCTGCAACCTTTTCTGGTGTTTTCCTTGCGGTTGATGCTGTGGTGCCAATTCTTCGTCCCTTCTGGGCGAATTCGTTCCACAGCAGCTGCCATGTGCTGAGGGCTGGGCTAGATATTTGGGCAGATGGAAGTTGCTTATGTGTCGCATCGGTCTACGTCATCATCTTCGCTTATGTCGTCGCTTCATGGTACAAGACGGAGGCTGCCACCGACTTACGCAACACTTACATGGGCATTCTGGCACTACCCAAGGCCGAATTTAGATCGGGAGCTGCAACCTACATGGAGATGTTTGAGGTCACCATGTCGAACTTTGCCGTCGACTTCTTGTCCCATGCACGGCTCTTCATTGCTTGGGCGGAGGATTGGCCGCAGGGTTTCGTCGGCGTCTTTGTGGCTTGCTGGTGCTTAAGGAGGGGCGGGTGTTGGGGCTTTAGGGCGTCGTGTTTCAAGTGGAGGAAGGAGTGCAACCCCTAAACCTTAAACCCTAAACCCTAAGAGTTCTAAGCGTCATGAAAGAGGGACTTTTCTCGGGATCCACTCTCCCTCTCTCCTCGGTCCTGAACCCTGAACCCTAAACCCCTAATACAGGGGCCGAAGTAATTACCAATACTATTTTGGGGTTCCTTATTATAAGTATAGTATAAGGGGCCCCAAAATTCTATTTTAATTATTGGGCCCTTTTAACCAAGCCCCTAAACCCCGGACCCTAAACCCAGACCCCCCCCCAAGCGCACATAAGGTGGGCCTGAAAACCGGTTCGGACTTCGCCTGGGTCTCTGCCATCATCAGCCTCTGCAAAGGCCTTCTGATTCCGGTCGGCCAGTCACTGACTCCGGGTTCTTGTTTAGGGGTCAGGCTCTCGCTTTGGGGGTTTCGGTTTCAGGGGTTTTAGGGGTTTAGGGATTTAGGGTTTGGGGTTCAGGATTTTGGGTGTAGGTTTGGGGTTTAGGGTTTAGGCTTCAGGTTTAGGGTTTAGGGTTTAGGTTTGGGGTTTAGGGTTGAGGGATTTGGGGCTTTTGGGTTTCTTGTGAAGGAGCTCCATTGAGGTCACCATCATGGGGGCTCTTGTTTAGGGTTCTAAGGGGTAAACCATAGACCCTAGACCTTAAACCCTGAACCCTAAACCCTATACCCTAACCCCTAAACCCCTAAACCCTAAAATAAAAGTTCAGGGTGCCTAGGGTTGAAATCGTGTGCTCCGGGCTCCCTCGAAGGGCTCCTTTTCGGGCTCCTTTAAGGGTTCCTTTAAGGCCGTTTAAGGGTTCCTTTAAGGGTTTTATAAGAAGGGTTAAGTCCTGCAAGGGTTCCTTTCAAGGTTGCCAAAACGAGTGTTTACGTAGTTCGTCTAAGGCATCCTTTAAGGGGTCTTCGGAGGGATCTTTTGGAGTCGACCAGGGTTCTTAAAGGGTCTTAGAGTTTAAGGTTTTAGGGTGGAAGACGCTGGGTTCGCAGAGCTTTAGTGGTTTAGGGTTTAGGGCTGTGAGGGTTTTAGGGACAGGCCTCCTTTAGTGGGGTTTAGGGTTTAGGGTTTAGGGTAACCCAAAAGAGTTCTGCAAGGGGTTCTGTAAGAGTAAGGTTTAGGGGTTTGGGGTGGTTGAGTGTGTTTTAACGGGCTGTTGCGCTGTTATGCGGATCTGCGAGGGTTTCCTATGGGTCTGAAAAGATAAGCGGCCTTTTTTGGGTTTGGTCAAGGAACTGCGTGGGCATTACGAGGGCTTCTCGGGTCGTAAAAGACTTCGTTTGAGATACTGGAAGAAGGAGTCCATGATTTACTGCACACCCCAATTATGGTGACATCAATGCATCTCCTAAACCTAAAAACCTAAACCCATACACCCCAAACCCTTCGTCCCTAAACCCCAAGCCCCTAAACTCCAAGCCCTCAGCTCTAAGCCCTAAGCTCGAAACGGGCTTTTGGTTTAGGATTTAGGCCGGAAGCTCTACACCCGAAGCCCTAAAGGTTTAGGGGTCGAGGGGTTAAAGTTTAGGGTTCAGGGTTTAGGGCTTACGGAAAAAAGGGTAGAGAAAAACCGAAACCCTGAACCGCAAAACTTCAACCCTCAACCTTGAACCCTAAACCCAAACCTAGAGCTTGAAACCTAACGTCTGAACTGCAAGCCTTCAGCCCTACACCCTCAACCTTAAAACCAGCCTTAAGCCCTTCACCCTAAACCACTTTCAACCCTAAACCCTCAACCTTCAACTAAAACCCGAAACCCTAAACCCCAAGCCCCAAGCCCTAAATCCTTAAGCCTTAAGCCCTTCACCCTAAACCACCCTTAAACCCTAAACCCTCAACCTTCAACCACCCTTACACCCTCAACCTTCAGCCTTCAAAGCTAAGGATTTTCAGTTCGAAGAGCCGGCAAGTGAGACGCTGGGTTCCTGTTTAGCTCAGGTTACCATAACATGGGTGTAGGGCTTCGGGCTAAAGTTTAGGGTTTAGGGATCTATGGTACGGAATAGGTTTCTTTATTGATGGTAACTTAGACGTTAGTTTCCCTAACAAGAACCCAGGAAGGCACCTAGCCATGCTCCTTTGCTCCGATGAGGGCCTCCTCAGATGCGCGCAGGAGCTTGCAGGTTTCTTTCTGGGTGGCTAAACCCTGAACCCTAAACCCTAAACCCCTAGACCCCTAAACCCTAAACCCTAAGTCGGGATTCTGAGGGGTGGAGGGTTTTAGGTTGCTTCAGGGCATATTGTCGGAAAATCAGAGCCTTTAGGGTAGGCTTTTCCCTAAACCCCTAAACCCCTAAACCCTAAACCCTAAACCCCTAAACCCCTAAACCCTAAACCCCTAGACCCCTAAACCCTAAACCCTAAACCTTAATAATGCCAAAGGAGTCCCCAGGTGGGGCCTGGCACCTTGAAGCTGAACTCAACAAGCCCTAAACCCCTAAACCTTAAAACCTCAAAACCCTAAACCCTAAACCCTAAAACCCTAAAACCCTAAAGCCCTGAGCCTTACAGCCCTAAAACCCAAAACCCTGAAACCCTAAGCACCCTAAACCCTAACCCTAAAACACTAAACCTTAAAACCCGAAACACCTTGAACCCTAAGACCCTCAAGCCCAAAACTCTTAAGCCCTAAAGCCTAAAACTCAAAACCCTAAAGCCCTAAACCCTTAAACCCTTAAACCCTAACCCTAAAACCTAAAACACGAATCAGGAGGTGCCTGGCAACTCGAGGCTGAAGTTTGAGGAGCTTCAGAGGCAGATCTACCCGGCCCTGCATGGACTCACCGACGAAGCGCTACCCCTTGGGCGGTTTAAGGGGTTTGAGGGGTTTAGGGTTAGGGTTTAGGGTTTTCTGGTTTAGGGGTTCAGGGGTTAGGGCGGTTAGGGTTTGGAGGGTTTCTGCGGGGTGTCGTAAGGGTTTCTTAGGGTTTTGTGACCCAAGGTTTCTCGGAAGCCTAAACCCTAAACCGTAAGCCCTAAACCCTAAACCCTAAGCCCTAAGCCCTAAACCCTAGGGTGTGTGGTTTTTTGTTGTCCAAAAACGAGGGTTTCTTCGGGTGCAGGGCCAGGCCCCACTAGAGAAAGCGTGAAGGGTTTAAGGCTTTAGGGGTTCAGGGTGCTTGGGGGTTGAGGGTGCTTAGGGTTTAGGGCTTAGGGTTTAGGAAATGGAAGGTTAGCAATGCGAGCTTAATTTTCATAATAGACGAGTTGAAGCGTTTAAACCCTAAACTTTAAGCCCTGCGCCCCAAATTTTTCATAATCCCTGAACCGAAAAGAGCACCAAGGTGCTTCTTGCCTTGAATGTCCTAAGAGAAAGGGACCTGTACATAGAGATTTGGCGGGAGCGCCACCGATGGATAAAGGAGATGATCATCGAGGAGAGAAAGTCTTCGCCAACGACCATACGCAAGGCGCGAAGCTATTTGTGAGCCCTAAACCCTAAACCCTAAACCCTAAACCCTAAACCTAAACCCTAAACCCTAAACCCTAAGCCCTAAACCCAAAACCCTAAATTCTCAAGAAGGCCTTCAAGGAAACCTTGGAGGAATCCCTCAACATGAACCCTGAAAGGGACAAGAAGCCCTTCAAAGGAAACCTAAAAAGGAGCCATCAAAATGAAGGGTTTAGGGTCTAGGGTTTGAACATCCTTAATGGAGCCCTTGAAGTAAGCCCTGAAAGGGATCCATATTAACCTTAAACACTAAGCCCTGAGAGGGACCCATTAGAAACAGACAGCAAGGCAGCAAAGAGGAGCGGGCAAAGCCTCAACTTCAACCTTCTGGCGGCTGACCCAGCAGACTCAGTGACCAGGCTCCCCAGTCGTGCCTTTTCCCCCCTTTTCTGGGCGCTTGTTGGCTACAATTTTACATTTCTTATAATAAAACCCAATAAGGATTAAAAATGATCATTTTAAATATAGTCCCAACATGGAGCCAGTTTTCTTCTTTCGATTCCTTGAAGGGTTCCTTGAAGGGTTCCTTAATGGCCCTACACCCTAAACCCTAAACCGTGGTTCCTTAACGGGCTCTATAATCGATGCATAGGCGTTAGTACCCTTTTTCCCTTCTTCTTTTCGGGGTTCACTTATTTTTTATACCAATCAAGGGGAAAAAGGGCACCCTTATTGTT
This sequence comes from Symbiodinium necroappetens, assembly GCA_905231915.1. NCBI lineage: Eukaryota > Dinophyceae > Suessiales > Symbiodiniaceae > Symbiodinium > Symbiodinium necroappetens. The sequence goes on from CAJNJA010103140.1 coordinate 9,085, forward strand.
TAAGGGGCTACTGGGGAACCTAGGTGAAGGAGGCCATCTGCGGTGCCTATCTCCAACTTCGCCTGCCAGGCAATCTCACCCAAGTGAATCGGGTGCTCTCGAACTCAGAGGGCGAGGACGGAGATGAGGTTCCTCGCAGGCTTCGTGAAGTTCGAAAGGACGGCTATCCAGCGAGCGTCTGCAGACTGGCAGGCTTGTCGTGCACAGCTTGCCTGAAAGCGGGCTATCAGATGGGGGAGTGCCTCCCGGCCGGATTCCCAGCCGAAAGCTGGCAGGAGGCCGGCTACTCCCTGGACCGATGCAGGGAAGCTGGCTTTACCGCAAAAGAGTACATCCAGGTAGGCTTCAAGAAGGACGTCTTGAGGGACCTCGGCATGTCCGCTAGCACCTGCAAGGAGGCAGGCTGCACAGCTTCCGAGTGCCGGGCAGCAGGCTTCACTGCTGCAGAGTGTGAGGAAGCTGGCTACGATGTCAAGAAGCTACGAAAGGCAGGCTATACGTATGACGAGTTGCAGACCGTGTTTGTCGGAGTCAGAATCCCGGATTCTGACAGCGACGATGACTATCCGAGGATTCCGGGGTCGAGGTATTGATCTACCTGTGTTTGTTCGCCACCACGTCTCTTTTCCTTTGCTCTCTTGAATTCAAGTCCCTTTTCTGGAAATGTCTGCAGTCATAAGCCCTGACAGACACGAGTCACACAGCAGAGCCTTGCAGGGGAAGCTGCCCTGCGCCAAAAAGCATGCAGGAGTACTGCTGCCGAGCTCCTCTGATGCGTCCATGAAGTTGCACCATCGTTTTTGTCAAGCACAGGACCTACTCTACATCGCTCTAGGTGTAGGTGCATATGGATCTGGGCCTCTTGGGGTAATGTTGTAGCTTGGCAGAGACCCAGCCATCTTTCGATGGCGACGGCGAGAATGTTGAATTGCAGCAGTCCGGCTCCCATGATTGTCATGCTTGCTCTGCACACTGGCACCTTAAGCGCTCTTTATCGGCTCCCGTTCTTTAGAGCTCCTGGGTTCACTTGGGTTGAGATCCGTTTGTTGGCATCGGAGCATACGGAGTCGCGCCTAAACCCTGCACCCTGAACCCTAAGCCCCCAACTTCACCAAACCCTGCACCGTAAATTCCTTAAGCTCTATGTCCGGAAGGTCAGATCTCCGGGACGCTCCGCATGTCAGACCTGTTCCGATCTGGCTGACGAGGCATGAATTGAAGTTTCCACGAACAGGGGTGTATCGTAAATAAGGGGGTTCCCTTATTGTTTACAGCACGAGTCTGTGAAGATAGTGTTGCTCAGGGAAAGTGTGATGCTTTCTTTGCACGAAGCCACATTGCAGAGCAAGGTGGGCGTTGCTTCCGCGTTGTGCTGTTTTATTCTAGCTTCTCCTGCATGGACGAAGGTGAGTATCGACGTCACGTCCTTTCGGCTGTAACGCCGTTGCACTGCGCAAGCACAGCCCCCAGCTACTCTGACGCTCTCATGTGCACCCGGGCCAATCTGTTTTGGGCCTCACAATGTGGGGGTTTCCGAGAATGGGGATCCTAAGTCATAGCCTTACTATAAGGACCTCTGAAAGCTATCTTTACAAGGTTGCTCTTTTGAGTGATTTTTTTCTGGATGTCCCAGCACCCTTTCAGTGGCTTCCATTTCTTCGTCGGACCATGGCTACAGCAAGGTGATGTATCTGCCATCCAGCCTCATCTGCTGTGTATTCGTTGCGAACACGAGAACTCTGGACCTACAGGTTGAGCTGCTGTGTGCGCGAGCCTGGCTCCAGAGGGAGGGCTCATGGCGCGCTGTCGCCCGCCCCGGAGGGCGGACCCGGCAAAGTCCGGGCCATGCAGTCGCTCATGTGCGATGCTTCTCCCGCTTGTTGCCTTATGCTCGGCCTCCATCCTCCCGGGATGGCCTCCGTTTACTTCATCCACGATGCAAGGCTGGGTGCTCTGAGTTCTGTTGTTGCTTCCCTCGCGTGGAAAACCCCTGATGTCAGGCCGGATGCTCCGCCGCAAGGAAGCCGAGGCAGCCGTCGACGTCCTCGGCCTCCAGGCGTTCGAGAGGACGTGGGATCGTGTGAAGCCTTGCCTGGTCGCCGATGCATGTCTTGGAAGTAGTGCAGGTGGTAGGTAGTTTGCAGCACCTGCAGCGTCGCAGCTTCAGCAGTTTCTATCTGTGTGATGAATTGCTTTTTCCCGTTTCGAGCCGAGGAAGCACAGACGCGTTCAGCTGCCGTGCCTTCTTTTGTGCAGACGCTCTACCAGCAAAGCCTGCAATGGATTTCGCATCCGCAGCACTGGCTGTGGCTGATCGTTGGTGTGTCTGTGATCACGTTGGCACCGGTCGGTATTCTGCATTGTAGGGATGCCTGTTTGGGTAAACCAGAAGAGAGCAACTTGCAATGGGAGGAGGCGATTTTGGGGTTGTCGGAGGCAGAAGCATGTTCTCTTCGATTGTTGGAGCTGATCTCCGGCATCTATGTCACAATAACCTACTTTGCCGGCGGACTTTGGTGGTTCGGTGGTATGCTGGCATTCGTGAAGCTGTTCTCGGTGCTCAGCTTTGTCGTGGCACTGGTTGCAAAACGCGGATCACCTCAAGATTTTGTAACATTCTGCTTGACTGGTCTCTTAGGGGCAGTGGTCTCCAGCCTCATTCAGCTTCACGCTCTTGCTTTCGAAACCTTCCCTGAGAGCAAGCACTGGCTCCTTTGTATGGCATTCGTGCTACAACTGGGCTTTGCGGCTGCTGCCACCAACTCCGCTTTTTGTGTCTCGGTCCCGTGTCTCGGTTCTTTCTTGAGGAGCTTAGGTTTAGTTGCCATAAGTCGAGATCTATAGTGCATAAATGGGGTGTCCTCCTCATGGCAACTTGAACTAAGTTCCTTAACCCTCAACTCTAAACCCTACTTAAGCCATAACTTGAATTAAGTTCCCTAACAAGATCCCAGGTGTCTTCGCGATGGTGAATCCCAGGCGGAGCCTCTGCTTCCACGAAAAGCTTTGTGGCTCTGGCGCACTGCAGACATGGCATCGTGGGTGATCTTCTGGGTTGTGGCATGTATGGATCTGGATCCTCAGGCACGTCCTTGCATACCCGTCATCTTCCTTTGTGAGCTGGCAGCGCGTGCTCTGTACTGCAGGAGGTGTTTGCAAACGTCGTTCGACGAGCATTCCATACAACTTAGGGCGGATGACCAGAAGGTTCTTGTTCTTGTGCTGTGCCTCTGTGGAATGCCCTGGCCCTGCTTCCCGGTGGATCTCCTTGCCCAGCTGCGGCTGCAATTGTGCGCAATGCTCTGGCGCAGCAATCTCGTGATTTTTTTCAGCATCATGGTTGTGCACAGGTATGCATCCGTGACTCAGGGTGTGTGTCCCCTTGCCACAGAGCCCGTCTTGGAAACCTTGATGGGTGTGGGTCTGACGATGCACCTATTGGCTATGCTTGTGGTGTTGATCTACCAAGCCCTGTTGCGAACTCGATGCATGTGTCTGTTCCCAACACGTGCGGTGTTTGGGGACAGCCGGTTACATTTGGCGGTAGGCCTCGGTGCCGAGCATTTGGTGCAGGAGTTCTGGACAGCCGACGAGGAGGGCTCAGACAGGGACCGGTCGCTGCTCCTCGAGGCTGTGTTTGCCGGGCATGGTGGTGTGATAGAAGTACTTCATGCGCAGGGAGTCGACGTGTGCACAGCTGAGACCCAGTCTGGACTTGCCCTTCACGTTGCAGCGGAAGCTGGGAAGGTAGATGTGCTGAGGGCACTTCAAGCGCTCGGCGCAGATTTCAGTGCAACGGACATCTTTGGCAGCAATGCAGCCTTGCTGGCTTCAGAGGGAGGCCATGGTGCCGCTTTGCAGCTCTTGCTGCAGGCAAGGTGCGATCCAGAGGCACGCAACCCTGGGGGCAACAGTGCAGTCATCGTTGCGACAAGAAACGGCAGCGCGGCTTTGTTGCCGATGTTGCTCGACACCAGATGTGACCCTCAGACTGCAGGCAGGGATGGTGAGCCCTTGATCTTGACGGCAGCAGCGCTACAGACGACCGATTCCCTGCAGGCCCTATTGGAAGCGAGATGCGACCCGAGGATCGCCAGCAAGGATGGTGACACTCCAGTCTTGCGGGCGGCATCGAGGGGAAGCGTTGGCGTGTTGAAGCTCCTTCTGGAGGTCAGGTGCGATCCGAGCATTGCTGACAAAAGGGGCAACACCGTCATCATTGCAGCTGCGACGGAGGGATGCACAGATAAATTGAAGTTGCTCTTGCATGCAAGATGTGACCCGACACTCACAAACAAGAAAGGTGGTAGCGCAGTCAGCAGTGCTGTGACATACGACAGAATTGATTGCTTGGCGCTGCTATTGGCGGCAAGATGCGACCCAAGCATAGCAGACAAGTCTGGGGACACCCCAATCATAACAGCCGCAGGCTATGACAGCATTGATGCCTTGAAGCTGCTGCTGGAAGCGAACGGTGATCCGAAAATGATAAACAATGACGGCAGCAGCGCAATCATCAAAGCCACAGGTGTTGCTGCATTGAAGCTGTTGCTAGAGGCAAGATGCGACCCAAGCTTTGTGGACAAGAACGGCGAGACGCCCGCCATTGTAGCTGCACGCCGTGCAAGCACCGATGCCTTAGAGTTGCTGTTGGAAGCGAAATGTGACCCGAAGATCGTCAACAAGGATGGCGGGAGTGCTGTCCTGGAAGCTGCAGCGCTCCAGAGTGCCGATGCCTTAAAGATGCTTTTGGAGGCAAGATGTGACCCAAGTATGGCAGACAAGGCTGGAAACACCCCGGTCATCATAGCCGCGGGAAATGTAGACGCCCTAAAGTTGCTGTTGGAGGCAAGAGCTAATCCGAGGAGCGCCAACATGGATGGTAGTGGTGCGATCATCAGAGCAGCAGCAGCTGGCAGTGTTGATTCATTGGAGTTGCTGTTGGAGGCAAGATGTGACCCAGGCATGGCAGACAAGGCTGGAAACACCCCAATCATAACAGCCGCAGGCATGGGACACACTGACGTGGTAAAGTTGCTCTTGGAGGCTAGAGGCGACCCGAAGATCCTCAATAAGCATGGTCAGAGTGCCGTCTTCGAGGCTGCTAAAAGCAGAGGAGCTGACGCTGAGTTATTGGAGCTGCTTCTGGAAGCAAGATGCGACCCGCACAGTGTCGACGAGGATGGCTTCACAGCAGTCATGCCTGCTGCCGGGAATGGAGCCGTAGATGTGCTGAAGTTACTCCTCGAGGCTCGATGCGATGCTGAGTCTGCCGAATACCGGTTTGGTTTCTGAGTAGCTGAGTGAGTACACTTTAAACTTTTGGGGATAATATGATCCCCTATCGAACTGAAAGTCTACACTTGTTGGGTCTTATGAAATCAGCAACTAAGGTTTTACTCCGGTTGTTTTTGCAGCTATGGGTGGAAGCGTCCATGTGCTGAAAATTCTGCTCAGTGCGAGATGTGACCCACACAAACCAGCTTCCAGGGCTATGTTCTGTGAATCTGCAGCGACGCTTGCAGCAGGGAGAGGCAACACCGAGGCGCTGAAGACCCCTAAACCCTAAACCCAGAATCCCAAACCCGAAACCCTAAACTAATCCCTAAACCCTAAACCCTAAACCCTAAACCCTAAATTTGAGGTGCTGAGGACCCTGCTGAGCGCGAGGTGCGATCCTGAGGTTGTCAACATCTCTGGACACACGGCGGCGATGCTGGCAGTGCAAGAAGGCCACTTCAGGGTTTAGGGTTTGAGGGTCTAGCGTTTAGGGTTTAGGGCCTAGGGTCTAGGGTTTAGGGTTTAGGGTGCTGGAAGGCGAATATAGGGGTGCAGGCAATTAGCAACACTATTATATTCCTTAGGGTCCTTAGGGTTCGTTTCTAGAAGCATAGTACATTGCTGAGGGTTAACAGGAATTATGTTATAATCCTGGGACGTAGTAACTTAGTAATTAGGGTAAACAAAGTGAGGTAACTTTTGTGAAAGTTGCTTGCAACTTACAACCCCAAATCCTAAACCCTGCACCCTAAAAATCCTATAACTTGCCTTTCACCTTAACCTTAACTCCAAACTCTAAAACCCTACACTCTTAACACCCCAAACCCCTACTTGGCCAACTTGGCCCTGATCTTCCAAGCAGCCAGAGATCCCAATACTCGTAAGTAAGGAAAATATACTTTAAAACGTCATATTGCGACCCCTATAGTTCAAGGTATACTCCTTCATTACCAAACCTAAACCCCAAACCTAAACCCTAAAACCTAAACGCTAAAGGTATATTCAATTTCAAGGGGTACTGGGATCTCTGGGCAGGTCATCCGAAGACTCTGCAGTTCCTCGTCCATGAAGGCTGTGACTTGAAGGCTCGAAACAAGGACGGGGGCCTGTACAAATTCTTTGGTCTAGGGCCTAGGGTTTAGGGCCTAATTCCTAAACTATGTTTTGGGGCATATGGCACTTTTCGTGATATTAAGGGTTTCAGTAAAGGTATTTGTATAGTCGGTACAAGGACTGTGACACGGCAGTGTCGCTGGCAAAAGCAGCGGGTGAAGTCGGAATGTTGCGGCTACTTCTCGAGGCAAGGTGCGAGCTTGATCCGCGGGCTGCTGGCGGCAAAAACTCCGTGGATGAAGCGAGCAGAGTCTAGGTAGGCATTGTGGGACATTTTAAGAGTTGTTGGCTTAATTATAGAGGTACTTGTAGGGTTTATTGTCTAAAGGGTTTAGTTAATGTTTGTGTCTTCCCTTATTGGGCTTAAGAGGACCGTATTTACGAGTATTTTTCGAAGGCTTTAGACGGCCAACACCTAGGAATGACGGACTTGGCCGTGGAGTGGCTCCTTGGCCGGGAGGACCTTTTAGGGTTTTTCGGACGAGATGTAGGGTTTTTGGGACAAGATGCTGGCCGGCTGACGTTCAGCAGTACCTTGGTCTCCAGTGGTGTTTTTTTGTCTTCTTAGGGTTCGGGGTTTAGGGTTTAAGCCCTGGGTTTTCTGTTTAGGGTGTAGGGTTTTCGCCAGCTAGTATGCTTCCGTATTATTGAGGGGTTACGGTTACTGGGGACCCTAGGTACCCAAGCACTGACTCTGGCTTATCACCGACGCAAACTCGCCGAGATGCTGATATTCTCCGGCGCGCTACCAACGCTGCGAGGTCAGCTTTAACGCCTAAAGCCCACACCTTAACCGCCCAGCCGTAACCGCTAAACCCTAATCCCCTAAACATTCTAACCCTGTATCCACAAAGTCCCTGAAACCCCAAACCCTCAAAGCTCTAGGCCCTCCACCCTAAAGCCAGGCCAACTACGTGGACTCACCGTCTTGCTGCCCAAGGATTTCGTGCCTTCGAAACGCCTCGGTTGCCATGGCGGCCCTTCGAACCTTCTGACCTGTGGAGTGCCGGAGGTCGCCCGCGGCTCTGGCAAGCTCTATCACGAGGTGGAGCTGCTACTAGGTAGGCCTTTGGGATGTTTTACATTTTCCATGTCAGGGCCTCATTTACGAATATCTCTCAAAGGCTTTGGCCCTAAACCCTAAACCTCAAACCCTAAACCCCAAACCCTAAACCGCCTAGGCTAAGCACCGTCCATTTTGCTGCAGAGCTCGGTTGGCTGACGACGCGGTTCGATTCCGGTGCGAAGACTGATGGCTTCGATCTCCCCAAGAGCCTCCTGGCTTCAGGGATTCGGGTCTAGGGGGTTTAAAGGGTTTAGGGCTTCGGCTTTTTAAGGAGTTTAGGGTTTAGGGTTTAAGGGATTTAGGGCTCAAGGGGTCTAGGGTTCAGGGTTTAGGCTTCTACAGGGTCTTAAGGGGTTTAGGGTTTTTGGTTTAGGTAGGGGTTTTGTGGTTTTAAGGAGTTCAGGCTTTTGGGGTTTCAGTCGGAGTCTTCGAACCTTTTTGCAGTCTCCGAGTGCGTAGGGTTTAGGACCTTGCGAGTTGGCACCGGGGGAGTTGGGTTTAGCGGTTCAATGTTTGGGATTTGGGATTAGGATTTAGGGTATCAGGTCTGTTGAGGGTTGAGAGGGTTTTGTCGCTGCAATGTTGCATTTGGTTCCTACCATAGTATAACCAACCCTAAATAGTATATACTTTTCCCCAGTGGTTCAATGAACAGCCCATTCTTAGCAGCCCTGAAGGCGTTGGCACTGATGCCGAGGGCTGGGCCTTTGATGCGCAGCGCGCAGCTCAATTCCACAACAAAAGAGCGAAGGAGGCTCGGAGCATCTGCATAGGGTTTAAGGTTCAGGGTTTAGGGTTTAGTTTTTGGGGCTTAGGGTTCAGGGTTTAGGGTTTAGTATTTTAGAGTGTAGGGTTCACTGTTTAGTTTTAGTATTTAGGATTTAGGGTTCAGGGTTTAGGGTTCAGGGTTTTAGGATTCAGGATTCAGGGTTCAGGGTTCAGGGCCTAGGGTTTAGGGTTGACAGCTATAGTATACTATATATAAATATGAAACCTTATTCTAATGATTAGGGGTTCCTATGCGAGTCTTGAAGATGGCCTTGTGGTGTTGGGTTCAAGGGGTTACAGCCCCAGGTAAATAAAGAGCTCCAGCACCCTTAATCAAGGAATATATTCGGTTTGTACCTTGCGAAAGCCTTCTTCAAGCTTTATCAGAACCCCTAAACCCTAAACCCACAAAGGGACACTTGAAGTAGCCGTATAATTCAGAAGCATGAATGATTTGTCATACCGTTCCTTACTCCAGTTATACTACGATTTACCCGAAGCCCTCATTCTAATTATCTAAGGCCCCGATAGAGACCCTAAGCCCTAAACCCGTGAAATTAACCTTATAGATTATAGACCCCTTCAAAGGAACCCTTAAAGAAACCTTATTCTAATACTCCTCGATATTATCTTAGGAATGTTGTTTTTTCTCAGAACTCCAAGGGGTTGTTAACCAAAGGACGCGAACGTCGAAAGTTCAGGGTCTTTGACTTACCCTAAACCCTAAACCCCTGAACCCGTAAACCCTCAACCCTAAACCCTAAATCCTAAACCACTTTAAAAACCCTAAACCCTGAACCCTACACCTCTGAACCCTCAACCCTAAACACTAAGTCCTAAACCCTTTAAAACCCTTAACCCTAAACTCTAAACCCCTTAAAACCGTAAACCCCTTAAGCCCCTCAACCCTCAACCCTCAACCCTAAATCCTGCACCCCTTAAAACCCTAAACCCCTAAACCCTAAACCAAAGAAGCCCAGCCTTTGGGGGTTTAGGGGTCCTTTTAGGGTTTAGGGTTTAGGGTCTAGGAGTCTAGGGGTGTGTTCAGAATTTTAGGGTTTTGGGGCTCAAAGGCCTTGGGTTTAAACGGTTTTGGTTGCAGGAGTTTAGGGTTTTGTGGATCAGGGTCTTAGCCTACATGACTGCCTTTTGCCCTGGCAGCATCTTGTGCGAAAGTGCTGGCAGGCTCCTAGGTTTGGCCATGGGCTGAAGGTGAACCCCAAACCTTAGCCTTCAGCCTTAAAATTAAGCACGAAGCCCGAAAGCCAAGCACTAAACCCTGCACTTTCAAGCCTAAGCCCTGTGCTGCTCGTGATGGAGGGTTTAGGGTTTAGGGTTTCAGGAATGATGCCAAGAGGATAGTTGTCAAACTTGCCAGCATGATGATCCTTTTTATCGGTCGCCTCGCTCGAAGGTGGTAGTACGTGGTTGTGTTGCATAACACACCCCCAACACCCTACTCCATTTAACTATTAAGGCCCTGTGTTTTGGTGAGATCCAAATTTCGGCACCCTAAACCCTAAACCGCTTGCAGGCCAACATGGATCGTTGGCATCCGAACGACCGCCTTGGTCTGGCGATAGACCTGGATGAGGGGACCATGCGCATCTCACACCGAGATGGCACTTGGCGCAAAGAGGCCGGAAATGACCCTAAACCCTAAACGCTGAACCCTAAACCCTCAACCCTAAATGCTCAACGCTAAACCCTAAAGCATGGGGCATCCGCAACTTGAATAGGGTGTTGGGAGAACAAGGAACCCCAAGACATGGTGACGCCAAGGAATAGTATTCGGGCAGTTCTCTAAATTAGGATCCTTTTAGGATCCTTCTTATAAGGGTGCCGTAGAATGTTGGGGACGTAACAAGGGACCCTAATTTAGAGAAATACACAATTAGAAAGAGCATTTCATGCAATTGGTTCGACTCACGGACCATTTCTAGACCCTAAACCCTAAACCCGAAATCCTACACCCGAAACCCAAACCCTAAACCTAAACCCAAGGGGCCAACCTGAGCATCCTATCAGTCTGATCGTCGGCTTCACCCCCAGGGGACTTAGTAAGTGGGCTTATGACTGGGTTATGTGTAGGGTTATCCTAATTATGACCTTACTTTTGGCTACGTCCCATGAGCCTTTAAGTTCTGTACTTAAGCGCAAACTTTTTCTGGAACAGGCTGCCTATCAAATGAACTTTGAGAAGGGCGACCGCATGCTGCAGCCAAGCCAAGCACTGAAGTCTGTGCTATTGCCGCCGTTGTTGTTGTGATTGCCATCATGTACTGATTCCTTGGCTGTTCTTTTGTTTCTTAGTGCTTCATTGATTTGTTGCCATTGTTGAGTAGTATTACTTTTTTTCTGCCGTCGGGTGTGTTTAGCGTTATTGTGGTTGTTGTCATTATGCTTATACCCACCAGCACTACGTTCGTGTGCAAGACTGCAGGCTCTTACGCACCTCCTGCAGTAGGCCATGCTTGAACCCTGGTCCCTCACAGTGGTTTTGGCATACCGACGGATGCAGCTTCTGAACTTGAATAGTGACCAAGTACCGTAACATCCATGGCCGAACCACAGTAACGTCGTACAAACGCAGTCACAGAACGTCGATGCGGCGATGACCATGCTGAACATGCAGACGAGGTTGGGGAGAATGTTGTTGATGTTGACGGTAGTGATGATAATGCTGATGATGGTGGTGATGATGATGCGGATATTTAATGATGATGATGATGATGGTGATATCGATGACGATGCTTATGGCGATGATGACGATGATGACAAGCACGTTTGATTATGATAACGATCGGGATGAGGATGGAATGATGATGATGATGATGATGACATTGACACTAATGATTACCCTGTGTGCTACTGTTCATACTACTTACTATTCTTAGTGTTCATTGCCACATTTCTATCAGCATCATTGCTTCGTATTGTTTTGGCAGTCTCGGGTTTGAGCCACACCTCCTCCTTCCTTTCAGCTGAGTATTTTCTTTGATGGTTTTCATTGTCCTAAACCCTACACGGTACCCAAACATTAGACCTCAAACCCCATGCAACCCTAAACCCACGAAGTCTAGGTATCCAGCCGTAAGCATCAACGGGTACTTCCGGCTGCATCTCGATGCCGGCGCGTGGCATCACAAGCCGCCCTCGGCCAAGTACCAGGCCAGTCTAGGGTTTAGTGTCTAGGGTTGAGGGTTTAGGGTATTTAGGGTGAGGGTTGAGGAGTTTAGGGGTTAGGAGTCAGGGTTGAGGGTTTAGGGGTTCAGGGTTTCTTTAGGGTCTCGGGTTGAGAGTTGAGGGTTTAGGGTTTAGCGGTTCAGGGTTTAGGGGTTTAGGGTTTAGGGGTTCAGGGGTTCAGAGGTTTGTTTTTTTTTGTTCCGAGGCCAGACTTTCAGTCTTCGACAGTGGCTGGGGATTGCGATGCGGGTTAAGAGCAGGTTTTGGGTTCTGGGTTTTTTAGGGTTTAAGGGTTAAGGGTTTAGGGTTTAGGGTGTAGGGTTTAGGGTTTAAGGGTTTAGGGTTTAAGGGTTTAAGGGTTTAGGGTTTGGCTCTGTCGTTTTCATGGTATCGAGTTTAGGATAGTGGATTTGAAATTTTGGCATGAAGACTGCAGACCTTGTGTGCAAACCCTACACCTCTGACCCGAAACCCGTCAGCCTAAACCCCAAACCCTATACCCTCAAACCCTCAAATCCTAAACTTATCCTCAAATCCTAAACCCTAAACCCTGAAATCCTAAACCCTCAAAAACCCTCAAGCCCTAACCCCCCAAACCCTTAAACCCTAAACCCTAAGCCCTAAACCCTAAACCCTAGACCCTAAACCCTAAACCCCAAGCCCCTAAACCCCAAACCCAAAAACCCCAACCCTAAGCCCTAGACCCTAAACCCCTAAACCCCAAACCCTAAGCCCCCGGCAGGCCTGGGGAACCGGAGTCTTCGAGTGGGTGCTGGAGGAAGCGAAAGGCGGGAGCCCCTAAACGCAGGAGTTACGGGTTTAGGGTTAAGGGTTTAGGGTTAAAAGCCTAAACCCCTTAAACCCCAAGCCCTAAGCCCCGAACCCTGAACCCCGAACCCTAAACCCCAAGACCTAAACCGCAAACCTTCAACCCAGGGTTCTGCGTACTTAGTAGGCAGGTCCACCGGTGATTCGAGTCGGGAACCTGAGTAGTAGCAACCCTTCAGGTCCGCCAGAGATTCTCGATCCAATGTTGCTGAATCCTAAACCCTAAACCCTGAACCCTAAACCGTGAACCCTAAACCCTGAACCCTATACCCTAAACCCTAAACCCTAAACCCTGAACCCTAAACCCTAAACCCTAAAGCCAAAAACCTAAACCCTACACCTTGAACCTTGAACCACGAACCCTAAACCCTAAACCCTTTGAGATCTTTCGGGAGCCTTGCTTGGTCGCTCTATTGGCTTGTTGCAGTTCTCTTCCAGTTGACTAGGTAGGCTTGGGGCCTGGTGCTTAGGGTGCCGTTTCAGCTTTCCATAAAGGGATATTCTCGAGGTTCTATACGGGTTTTAAGGTTTCGCTTGAGCCTTCCCGTAAGCTACCATCACCGACTTTCTTGTAGGTTCTTATCATGCACCCTAATATGGAATTTACAGGGACCCTTCCAAAAAAGCAGGCTTCGGGTCGTTGCCTTTAGTCTGACGTGGAACTTTCAGCGTAGACACCGTCCAAAGCAGATATTCACATCATCACTAGGATTCTTACAGAAATCTGACTCCGATTCTGAACTGCTGAGTAGTGGTGGAAGTAGTGGTGATAGTGGGCAGTAGTAGCAGTGGTGGTAGTAGTAAAAACACTAGTAGTAGCAGTAGTAGTAGTAGTAGTAGTAGTAGTAGTGGTAGTAGTAGTAGTAGTAGTAGCAGTAGTAGTAGTAGTAGGAGGTGGAGGAGGAGGAGGAGGAGTAGTAGTAGTAGTAGTGTCAGCCCAGACAGAGATCCCAATACTCCCTTAATTAAGGAATATACCGTGAACCATAATATCAATGCCCCTACCATTGAAAGTCTATTCCTTAATTGGAGGGTATTGGAATCCCTGGCCCTAAGCCCTAAACCCTAAACCTTAAACCTTAAACCTTGAACCCCAAACCCCAAACCCCAAACCCTAAACCCTAAACCCTAAACCCTAAGCCTTAATCAAGGGGCACTGGGATCTCTGGGAGTATGATGTACAGTGCCCTGAGCCAGGACGCATGGGACTCGGGAGGCTCAAAAGTATGCCCTAAACCCTACATAAACCCTTAGGGTAGTTCTCTAGATTAGGGTCCCTTTTGAGGTCCCTTTCATAAGGGTGCTGTACTACATGGGGGACCTAAAAAGGGACCCTAATTTAGAGAACTACCTCGAAACCTCAAAAGTTGGAGTAACTCGGTTGCAAAGCGGTTCCTGCTCCTGACAAACTCTGGCTTCCTCCAACCCCAAACCCAACACCCAAGACCCCACAATCCCAAACGTGATGCCCCAAATCCGTGCATGTACGCAACCTGCCCTGCAGAAAAGCCGGCGGACGAGTCCGACGATTCCTCTGAAGAGCCCTAGCTTCGATTCCGCGCTCACTTCTCTGACTCCCTCGTTTCATTTTGAAGGGCTTTGCTCTGGCCCCGTCGCAACCGCGACCTCATGAACCATGGAATTCTATATTCCCACAGATGGACAACAACCCTTCTTCAAAAACCTAAACCCCTGAACCCCTAAACCCTCAACCTCCATCTTTATTCCATCCCCAACCATGTGAACTCTGAACTCCTAAGCTCCAAAATCATCGGATCTGCCGATGTTTCGATGTACATAGCAGAGGTCCGCCGTAGAGCGCAATGCCGCTTGATTAAGGAGTAGACCCTCTGGGTCATTGCAGACGCCGCAAAAGCCGGGAGCGATTTGTCAGAAAAAGCCGTGCGGATCTACAGGCATTAGGGTTTAGGGTTTGGGCTGAATAGTCCATATACGTAGATAGCTAGATATATATATATATATATGTATGTATCTATCTTTCTATCTAGAAGCCGGAAGAGTTGCCAGCATTCCTCCTTAGGAGCTCCTTGTTATAACTATACTAGACTATACCCCCGCAAAACTCTGTTCGAATTACCCTAAACCCTAAACCTTAAACCCTTTACCCTAAACCCTAAACTCCAAGCCTAACTCTGTTCGAGTTGCTAAGGCCCCTTTTTGCTGTCCAGAGCTTCCTTGCAGAGGGAAGTCCTGACCTCCGAAGCTTTCCTAAGCCCCAAGATGCGGGTTTTGTCATATGTATCCCCTGATGCATCCCCTTATAGTCCCTACAGAATTATAGATATATATATATATACATACATATATACATACATATATATATATATATACATATATATATATATCATCATCATCATCTTCATCATCATCAGCATTATCATGATCATTATACACCACCAGAAACGGTTCAGAAACAAATGGCCTCTTCATTACATCGATTTCTTCTGCATGCCACTTGCTGCCTGCTTGAACCAAGGTTGCGACCGCTTGCCACCTCGACGCGGCTGTGGCATGCTATGCAAGCATGGTCCTCAGGTTGTCTCGTGACTTTTCCGGGAATGACGTGTCCTACCTCCGATGGCAGCCCTTAAGCCCTAAACCCAAAGCCTTAAACTCGTAAGCCCTTTAAACCCTAAACCGAAGTAAACTCCAAAGGAGGATGATGCTTGCCGGTTCATTTCGCATGTTTTCGAATTCGTTCAAGAGCACGATGCTTTGCCCCATTGCCATGTGACATGTAGCGACCACTGCATCGCAACTTACCACAATGCCCTCCGCGTCGGTGGAAAGAGCAAACGACCCGAGCAGCAAACCTTTAGCTAGGTTCGGGTTAGGGTTTAGGGTTTAGGCGTTTCGCAAAGAACCTTCAGGTACGTACCGAGTTGGGATAAGTCCTGGTTTCCCTCGTTGGTTCGAAAAAGAACCCTAGCTATAAACACTTTTGAGGCTGCTGAACTGGAAAGTTAGGTGAACGTCAGCTATCAAACTTAAACTCCAATCCCCCCAAGCAACCCCGACCCTAACTCCAAACCCCTCTTGGAGTTTAGGGCTAACCCGGCTGAATCCCAAACGCCTAAACCCGCTGACCCTCTTACCCTAACCAGCAAACCTAAACGCCGGACGTGACTCTCTCTCTTTTCCTAAACCCTGAACCTTAAACCCTAAACCTTAAACCCTAAAGCCTAAACCCTAAAGCCCAAACCCTGAACCCTAAACCCTGGTGAGGACTTCCTTCTGGAGCCTCTGGGAAGGATTTGGACCGCTCTGTGTATGGGCCTACGCCGGAAATGAAGAAAGCAGGCTCCTGGGGTCCAGAATTTCAGGAAAAGGGCTAAAATCCTGAACACTAAATGAGACCTAAACCCTAAAGGCTAAGCCCTAAAACCTAGACCCTAAACCCTACATCCCAAACCTTAAACCCTAAGTCCAAGACCCTAAACCCTAGGCTCTAACACGTTTGACTCTCAACCTTCACATCTGAATCCCGTACACCACACCGCCAAATCTAGGGATCTTTTAGGGTTTAGACTTTAGGGTTTCAGGATTTAGGAGTCTAGCTTCAGGGGCTTTAGGGGTTTGGGGTTTATTGGGTTTAGGGTTTAGACTTTAGGGCTTTAGGGTTTAAGGGTTTAGGGTTTAGTTCCGAGGGTTTAGGGTTTAGGGTTTAGAGGCTTAGCCCACACCATCAACCCTGATCTTAAGTCTGCCCCCTGAACTTGAAACCGTGCTTGAATCTTCGATTGCGGGCCGAAGCGGAGCTCGAAGTGATCCTGCCCTAAACCCTAAACCCTAAACCCGAAACCCCAACCCCCCTGAAACCCTAAGCCTTAAACCCTAGACCCCAAGCCCTAAGCCCTAAACCCTAAACCCTAAACCCTGCTCGAACTCCCGGCTCCAATGGAAGCTCAGATGGCAAAATCCAAGCCCAAGGCCAAATCCCCGGCCTGAAATGGCCCAAGAAGAGGTTTGGGGTTTTGGGTTTAGGGATTTAGGGTTTAGGGTTTGAGTTTTGGGGTTTAGGGTTTAGGGTTTGGGGCAAGGACGGCGGGCACCGGGAGGATGAACGTACTACCGTAGGGCTGTTGATGGTAGCAAGAAGTAAGCCCTAAGCCCTCAACCTAGCCCTCACTGTCTCAGCCTCCGAAGTGTCTGTGCATGCTTGACGTGCTGGTGGCCCAGAGGAATGTGTTTCATGATGTGTCCCAGGCTACGGTTTTGCGTTGGTGTTTTTAGGGTCACGTGGCTGAAGCTTTGTTGCTCTGGTTTCAGGGGCTTAGGGTCCTAGGTTCCGTGTTCGGGATTCATGCTGACGATGGAGTATAACCCCCTGGCCGCACCGATCTCCCTTGCGCCCAGCCGCGCTCGGCCCTCGGTTGCGTCAGGATCCATGGGAAAATCCTATACTCTATTGCGCTATACGATAGAATACGATACTATGCTACATCATACTATAGATAAATCTCCTAGGGAGCTTTGGGCTGTTGACAGTCCCAGGGCCCGTCTCGAGGTTGGCTTGGTGGGGTTAAGGCGTTCAGGTTTTTTTGGGACTCTAGGTCTGGGCTTTTGGGACTTTAGGTCTGGGCCGTATGTTTTAGGGCTCTCTTCGGCTTCGGCAGTTTTCGGGAGAAAACTCTTGGGTAGTTTTCTAAATTAGGGTCCCTTTTGGGTCCCAAAAAACGTACGGCACCCTTGTAAAAGGGACCACAAAAGAGACCCTAATTTAGTAAACTACCCTTTTGGCTTCGTGTTTAGCGTTCCTTCAGGGTCGGCTGCTGACTCTGAGACTCGTAGGGAAGGCCTCCAGCGCATCCCCTTCCTTACAAAGTCATGGCAATCGGTCCTTACTCGTTGTGATCATGTTGCTACTGCCATCCTTTCGTTCTTTTTGCTGACGGTTGACCCTAAACCCTATATTATACCCTAAAGCCTAGGCCCTAAACCCTAAACCCTAAACCCAAACCCCAAAACCCTAAACCCTAAGCCCTAAGCCCTAAACCCATGGTTCACATCACTGCATGTATCATTAAGTGCAAAACGGAAGCCTTTCGCCACGAATGAATGCTTGGGAACCTTCTGGGGCATCCTCCGCCTCATGGCCAGATCCCTCGAACCTTGAACATGTGTTTCTTTACTATACTATACTAAACTAAAGTATACTATACCATACTATACTATACTGTACTATACTATACTATACTATGCAATGCTACACAATGCTATCAGCAATGATATACTCTTCTCTACTGTACTATGCTATACTATATGATGGTATACTATACTGTACGATGCTATACTACACTGTACTATACTAGGCTATACTATACTACACTATACTACACTATATGTCACTATACTACACTATACTACACTACAGTTCACCATAGTACACTATACTGCACTATACTACTACACTACACTATAATATACTACATATACTAGACTACACGGTACTATACTACGCACTACACTATACGATGCTATACTCTGCTATACTATACCACTCACTTGGACTTTTCGGGCTTCGAAGGTCAGAACTTAGGGGCCCCATCCCTGAGCTATAGACCTAAGCTTCCTGTAGCCGAACATTGAAAAGACCTACCATCTTAGGTTCATGGTTATGGTTTCTATAGTCTTCTTTAAAAAAGGTAGAGGTTTAGGGTGTAGGGTTTAGGGTTTAGGGTTTAGGGGTCTTTCGGGCCACAGGTCAGCTATAGAGACTGCACCACCCAAACCCGTAAACCCTTGACCCTAAATCCCGTAAACGACCCTAAGCAAGAAATCCTAAAACCCATAACCCCGAAACACCTAAACCCAAAACCCTGAACTCTGAGCCCTCCCCTCAAACAGCCAACCCTGAAACCGACGCCCTTCAACCCTAACGGAGCACAAGACAAGGTCCAGGCACCCAGCCGCTCCGTGGAAGCGTCGGGGCGAGCGACGCTTAGGACCCGTCGACAGCGGGCTGTGCGTGGGCTTCTGGGTTTAGAGTTCCGGGTTCAGGGTTAGGGCTTTAGGATTTCGGGTTTAAGGCTTCTGGGTTAAGGCTTCTGGGGTTTAGGGTTTCGGGTTTAAGGCTTTAGGTTAAGGCTTCTGGGTTCAGGGTTTCGGGTTTAGGTCTTCTGGGTTCACGGGTTTGGGTTTAGGCTTCTGGGCTTAGGGCTTCGGGTTTAGGGTTAGGGGTGGAGGTCTTCGGGGTCGAAGGGTTTGGGTTTAGGGAGCTACAGGTAACGTCTAGAGTTTAGGGTTTCGGGTGTGTCTAGGGTCTATAGTTCAGGGTTTAGCGTCTGTAGTTTAGGGTCACGGGTTTCTGGGTTCAAGGTCTAGGGTCTATAGTTTAGGGCCTGGGGGTTTCCGCGTTTCTGTAGGGGTGTCTTTGTGTATCTGTCAGGCTTCCGCAATGTCTGTTAAGCCTTCCTCAAGGGCTCCTATGAAGTTGGTTTTCTAATGGTTTCTAGAAGGGTTTCGGGGTTTCTATAAGTTCTATTGGGTTCTGCAGCGGTCTCTACAATGGCTTTGTCAGGCTCTATACGGATTGGGCCTGACGCTCGACAGGGACACAGTCCACGACAGGAAGTTTGCGCTGCGACAGGCTTGTTGGCGTCAGTAATTTCCATTATCGGACGTCACTCGTTTCCCCGAAGACTCGGACTGCTTAGTTAAACCCTAAACCACAAAACCCTGGCTTAGGGTGCGCGGCAGGCTCGCATTGCCATTGCTCTGTGGACCATGATATGCCGTGGACCTCGGGAAGCCAATGAGCCCACGGCCTCCCCCAAGCCATCCCAGAGTTCCTTGAAGTTTTACAACTTTATCCACTATAAACATATAGTATAACTTTAAACCCTCAACCCCTAAACCTTAACCTAGAGGCATAGGGCTTCATGGGTTTCACAGGCTTTCCTATCGGGCTTTATGGGATTGTTAATTTAGAACTAGCCATGTGAAGTGAGGTTGCGTCAGGGGTTCGGTAGGTGTACACATGGCTCCTCGGGAATTTAGTGAGTGTATATTTGGAGTTTGTCGTCGGGGGGGACTAGCAATGAAACCTACTATACCCGAAGATGCCATCCCAACGCCGAAAACAGTTCAAAGCCATCATTCCCAAAACCCAAAGCTTAAGATGTCGAGCCGAAACAACAGAAATGTGCAACCCAAGACACCAAAGTCCCTAAACCCTAATCCCTAAACCCTAAAACCTAAACCCTAAATCCTAAACCCTAAAACCTAAACCGTTGTCTCAAGGAGCCGAGAGGAGGAGATCTCTGGTGGTTTTGCAGCACTGGCCAGGGCGCCTCCCCTCCCCCTCCGCCTGAGACAGGGTTTTTTTCTTCTTTACTTTGTAGGGCTTTTTTTTAGGGTTTAGGGTTTAGGAGGTTTTTTTCTTGCTTACTTTGTAGGGCTTTGGAGGGTTTAGGGCGTTTAGATTAGGCTAGGTCTCCGGTTTACTGCTTAGGGCCGGCTGAACCCTAAACCCCTATTGGAGATTCGGATAGTTGTTATCGTAGTAGTAATGGTAAGAAGGACAGTAAGAACAATGGTAGTAGTAATAATCATAGAAATATTCATGGTATCAGTAGTAACTGGATCCTCGTTGGATACATGTTTTACATTTTTGCTGTAATAAAACCCTAATAATTTGCAATATGGCCCCAACAGGGAACCAGAGTCCAGGTTTAGGGTTTAAAGGGGTCGAGGGGATTGCAGGGCTCAGGGCCCAGGGTTGCCCGGAGGCTTGAGTGTGCGATTTCGTTGTGATGGCAATAGGGCTTTTGGGGTTTTAGGGTTTAGGGTTTTAGGGTTTAGGGTTTTAGGGTTTAGGGTTTAAGGTTTCAGGGATTTAGGGTTTTAGGGTTTAACCCCAAGCCCCAAAGCCCTAAACGTGTGTGTGCAGGGAGTCAGTCAGGCTCTGAGCTTCTGTCAGTACAATAACGATGATGATGATATTGACAATAGCAACATCCTACTGTAAACCCTAAACCCTAAACCCTAATGCCAACAAGTTGGGTGGATCCTAGAATCGACCCATCCTGGCTTCAAGCTAAAGTTCGGTGGAGCTCAACAAGCCGGGTGCAATCGGTACGTGCCTTTTAGGGCTTATAGGATTTATAGGGTTTAGGGCTTAGGGTTTATAGGGTTTATAGGGTTATATACGCGAACTCCCAGCTCGCAAACCCCCAACCTTACGTAAGCCCTAAACCCCAAACCCTGCACCCTCAACCTAAAACCCTAAACCCTGAACCCTAAGCTCTAAGCCCCTAGACCCTAAACCCTGAGCCCTGAACCCTACCCTAAAACGTAAACCCTGATCCCTGAACCCTACCCTAAACCCTAAACCCAAAGCCCTTAACCCTAAACCCTAAACCCCCAAATCCTAAACCCTGAGCCCTGAAACCCTACACCCTACACCCCAGAGTCTGAACGGGTTTAGGGTCAGCGCTCGCCGCCTTCCCTGGCTCATAGTATTATCGTCCTACCGGTAGGCTGTGCCCGGATCTTCCTTGCAACTTGCCTTGGAGGTATAGGGTTTAGGGTGCCTGCCTGAAGGGTGTAATGTAGGAAGCTGATTAAGAAATCCTGGGTCTTTCGTGGGGTTCTTGTGATGGATTCCCACTATTTTGGGGTTCTAGGGCCAGGGTGTCTTAATCAGGTTCCTGCAGTAGGAGGGGTTGAGGGCTAGCGCCGAGGGCTTGGATTGAGGCTTCGCAACTTTCGAGAGTGGCTTCACCAAAGATTCCGGGCTTTCAGGGATGAACGAGGGATCAGTGAGGGGAGTTCACATCCCTAAGCCCTCAACCCCAATCCCTAAGCCCTAAACCTTAAGCCGTTCATATCTTCGCGCTTTCATCGCATGTTTCAGCCCGGCACCTGAATTCTAAGCCCTAGACCCCTAAGCCCCTAAACTCTGAACCCTAAACCCCTAAACCCTAAATTCCTAGACCCTAAACCCCAAAGCCCCTAAGCCCCTAAGCCCCAAAATCCTAAACTTTTCAGTCTAGGAGGTTTGCGGCTCAGAGGCTTCAGCATCTACGACAGCATGCTGCCTATTTATACCACTTCTATTTCTTGGGCTTCCTTACTGATAGTATTGTCATCATCCTTACAACTATCATTACTACAATGATGATGATGATGATGAGGATGTTGATGATTACTATTATTATTTTTACTACTATTATTATGATTATTGTTATTATTACTACAGTAAGAGGTAACCCCTCAACCCTAAACCCCAAACCGTGGACCCTAAACCCTAAACCCTCAACCCCAAGTTCTGATTATGAAGGGGTGCTGAGGCCTTCTTTATTTCTGTGGCCGACTACGGATCCGATCCTCTTCGTGGGTTCAGGGAACCCTAAACCCTAGAGTAGGGTTTCAGAGCCTTTTTTTGAGAATGGGGCAGGGGGTTGTGTGTTTTTGCTGTTGTATGGGTTTCAGGGTTTCACTTTTTATGTTTGGTGTTGTAGGTGTATTTTTGGTTTTTTGTTCTAGGGCTCAGAAGTTTTGGGGACGAACGTTTTTGGGGGCTTGGCATATGAGGTTTAGTTTGGTGGATTTGGGGCTTAAGGGTTTGCTGCCGTGGGGTTATGCTTAACCTGCGTAGCCTTGAGGGCCAAAGCCGTACACGCCGAAGTGACTCCCGAGGGTTGTGATTCGGGATCTTTGTAATTGGAACCCTCAGGGGCCGTCTTCGGGTGTTTTTTTGAAAGTTTTAGATCCTAACCATTGCTGACGCAGGCTTCTTGCTGAGAATGGCAACAGAACCACTTAGTCCCAGGAACGGTGGCTGCAATGATCCTCGCGTCATCACCGGCACCACCACCATCAGCAACGTCCAACTCTATGTTCCAGACGCGATTCATAAGTCATATGCTTCGCGACATAACCAAGTGCACTTTGTTCGCCATGCGTCATATCTCGAAACCATGGTAGCTATCATGAGAATATTGGAAGAAATCGCATACAGTCCAAGTCGAAGCTTCACCCGTAGCCCACTGATCCCTTGTCAGCGTGGTTTCAACGCTAAGCCTTGAATGTAAGCTTAAGCCCTAACCCCGTACAATCGTTGAGGGTGCCTGGCTACACATTCCTTAAGATTTCAAAGAAAACTGTACGACATGAAAATTTGGGACAAGCCTCAATCAACCCTAAACCCTAAACCCGAAAGCTCGGCTTTTGCTCATTACTGGCTTGCTCTAGGGTTAAGGCCCAGACCGCCACATAAAGCCGCACCTGCGGCGCAAGACCCTTCCTTTTTGGGTTTCCTGTCTGGCTTGTTTTTAGAGTTCTTTGAAAAAGGTGCACGTAGTATACGGGCCTTAATCAAACGAATAGGGTTTTGTGATTTTGGGGCCCATCATACTAAAATCATAACAAGGAACCCCCCCAAAAAAGCCCTAAACCCTAAACCCTACTGGACATGTATTCTAGTTCGCAAGGCCCCAAAGTTAGCTCAGCTTTAGACGCCTTTCGATTCCGTCGGCCATGGCGTGTGGTTGGAGCCTCGTTTTCAGGTTTCTCAAATCATGATTGGTTTAGGATTTAGGGTTTAGGGTTTAATGGGACCCGGTGTCAAAACAGTTTGTCCACTGGCCCCAGGCCTTTTGTTTCAGGATGTGTAGATACTGATTCCCTTTTGTCAGCCGTGTGTGTGGCGGTGCACTTTCAGCGGCAGAGGTGGGTGTTGTTGCATGATGGTAGGAATGACTGACATGTTCCGTGCTCCTCGTGTGACTCACAGTGCCCCTTCGACTTGTGCTTTGCAAGGCTGCACCGCTGGCACGCCATGCCGTACGATGCCAGCAAGGCGTGGCCGATGTCGCACTGCGTCGCACTATACTATGTTATACTATACTATACTGTAAAAGATTTTGCTATACTGTATTCTATTTTACTATACTATGCTATACTACAAAAACTATTCTATTCTATCCTATACTATACTTTTCTATACTCTGACTATGACTATGTCATACTAGACTATAGTAGAACCAGTAGCTTCAGAGTGGCAAGGCCTCTGCAGCTGCCGGTCGGGCCAACTGAAACCTGCAGAGCGCAGCTTCCATCAGAGCACCCCGTCCATGCGAAACTCCAAAAGCCCTTAGCTAGGGAATCCTTCAAAGGACCTAAACCCTAAACCCTAAACCCTCCTTAAAGCATCTTAGGGATCCTAAATAATTATAATTTAAGTATATTCCTTACTTAAAGGGGTTTTGGAGTCTCTGAGTCCACCTTTCGAGTCGGAGTTTGGGCGGACGCCATGGCCGTCCCTGTGCGCCGGGCGCGCAGCAGACCGAGCCTCCCGACTTGAAGAGAGCTTTGCTGTGGCTTTTGGGAAGTCACGGTTTAAGGGTTAGGGTTTAGGGTTTAGGGTTTAGGGTGAGGTGAGCATATCTAGTTTGCAAGAGCGTAGGCGTTTCATCTGAGATCGAGGCCGGCGATCCTTGCAGCTTTGCCTCGTGGGCTGGCTGCTTTACTGTGGGCAGCGGCGTCTTGGCAGAGATCGGACAGCTTCATTCCGCCTCTGACGGTGACGAGAAGCCCTAACCCCTAAGCTGCTAAACCTCAAGCCCCTAAAATCCTGAGCCTTGAACCTAAATCGGGTAGCCCTAAGCCCTAAACCCTAAACCTTAAACCCTAAACCACAAACCCTAAACCTTAAACCCTAAACCCTGAACCTAACCCTCCTCGGTCCCTGTTTTTGTTTATGCCAGCCCGAGGATGGCTCCACTCTGCTTTTTGCCTGAAAGTGCCCCGGCATGGCTTCAGCACGGGGCCTGACGGTTAGGGCCTTAGGTTTCTAGTATCCACACCCATGAACATAATAAGACTCAGCCCGCACATCCCAAGCCCACCTCACTAAACCCTGAACCCTAAACCCCAAACCCTCACTAAACCCTGAACCCTAAACCCCAAACCCTCACTAAACCCTGAATCCTAAACCCTCACTAATCCCTGAATCCTAGACCCTAAACCCTAAACCCTGAATCCTAGACCATCCTTAAACCCCCTGCAGTCGAGGCTTGCAGACAAGCATCGGGTCCTTCCTGGCAAGCTCGCGGTTTCTGACAGCGATCAATCTGGCAGCTTGTCTCAGGGGGTTCTTGGGCTTCTAGGGTTTAGGGTTTAGGGCAGTTTAGAGGTTTAGGGTTTTTTGGGGTTTAGGGGTTTAGGGGTTTTGGGGTTTAGGGTTTAGTGTCTAGGGTTGTGGTTCTTGGTCGGGGCTGGAGAATGGGTTGTATAGGGACTGCTGTAAGGAACTATTATAGGGATCCTTCTCCCCATGCCCCACTTAGAGCCAGGGAGTTGTTCTCAAGATGCGCTGCTCGGTCTGGCAGGATCTGCTGAACTTCGCGGGTTACTTGGTAAGTAGGGTATCCTACTTCGCCACTTTGCAACTCGCAACCCTAAACCCTAAACCCCAAACCCTAAACTGGCCCTAAACCCTAAACCTCCTTACTCCCTCAGAGAAGCCCTTTGAGGAACCCTTAAAGCAAACCCTTTGAGGAGTCGTTTTAGATAACCCTCTGAAGGTACCCTCGGAGGAGCCGTAAAAGGAGCCCTTAAAGGAGACCTTTCAGGATCGACTTAGGCTTCAGGAGAACTCCCCAGAGAACCCAATACCCCTTAATTAAGGAATATATCTTACATCATAACTTATTAAGGTCCCTATAATTTAAGGTATATTCCTGAATTAAGGTGTATTGGGTTCTCTGGGTCTGGAGGTCACCATGACTACTTCTCTGCAGCCATTGGGATGGCTACTCCAAGAGGATCGTGTCATTGACGCGAAGAGGCAGAACCGACACCCTAAACCCCAAACCGCGAACCCTAAACACCTCAAGCCCCACACCCTAATAAACTTTCAGAGCCGCCCCTGCATTTTGGGTTCAGGGGTTTAGAGTGTCGAGGTGGTGGGGCTGAGAATCAGTAAGTTATACATTATAGGGGCTACTGCAATTGCTTTAAGGTTTTGGTCCTGCTTTTGTGCGAAGATATAGTATATATCCTAGTCTATAGTACCGTATATAGTAGAGTATATAGTATAGTGCGTAGTAAAGTGTATAGCATAGTATAGTATAGTACAGTACAGTATAGTATAGCAAAGCATAACATAGCATAGCATAGTATGGTATAGTATAGCATAGCATAGCATAGCATAGTATAGTATAGGATTAAATGTCAGCAGGGCGGCACAGCTGAGCTTTGGATCTTGCACAAGCAGGATCCGGCACACCCGGTGAAGCAGATTGCGAAGAGTTGCAAGGCTGACAAGCGTTGGCTCGCTTTGGCGATGTAATGGCCGGCTGGTGTCTTCATTCGCCGTACTTTCGAGTGCGGCGGAGCAAGAGACATGACGGATTTTGGAGATTTGAGCCTGCGACGACTCGATCACAGTGCAACCCAACCAGAACCGCATGAAAGGCGTAACACAGTGAACTCTCTCCGGGGATTTAGGTGGACCTTACACTTTGATCGCAATGGAAAGGGGATGGGCGGAGTGGCGCGGAGCATCGGGGCGACAGGCCAGAAGAGCTCGCGATGAGCGTGTTTGCATTGTTCTATTTAATTCTATTTCATGTACGTGTTGAGTAGGCTCCTTCTCTGTTGACAAAGCTTCTGTGCGTGGCAGGCTAGATGTCGGGAGAGGTGTGGAGTATGGACAGCACCCCGGCAGCGACACTTCTAGCCCTAGCCTTGCCAGCAGTCTTCGCACAGCAGTGAGAATCGATTTGAGATTCGAGTTCGACGTTGGTCCAAGGAACCGTACGATGATTCGAGTCAGCGAGGATCCGGATATTTTGGTTGCCCCGGAGTTTCTCTCTGAAGAAGAGGTGGACGAGCTCCTTGCAGCAATCAGTGACCGCTGGTATCCCTCCTTGGTGGATGCATACGGGACAGGAGAGGCGACCCGATCAGTTTTTGATCGCTCCTCATACCAGTGCCATATGGACTGGGCCGAAAGTCCTCTTGTAGAGAGGATTGAGGCGCGTTTGGCAGCCTTGGCCGGCATGACCGTGGAGCATCTGGAGCAGCTCACGCTGGTGCGATACTCGCCGGGGCAGTTTTTCAACCTTCATCATGATGGGCCGCATCGCCCAAAGACCGTGTTTGTGTATCTGACAGACTCGCCAGGCGAAGGAGAGACGTATTTTCCGCTGCTGGGCATGAAATTCACACCCCGACGAGGCACCGCTGTCATGTGGAGAAATTGCCTTGACAAGGGACAGGCTGATGACCGCTTGTACCACCAGGCACTACCGCCCGAAACTGTCACAAAAGTGGGAATGAACTGCTTCTTCAATGGGAAACGTGTGAGGCCCTGAGCTCGCCTTATTGGAACACTAAACCAGGAAGGATCACTACTTCGGGCAGGAGCATCTTCGCTGGATCACCGCGGTCAGCTCGGGACAAAGGTTGGGAGGTTTCAGTCCCGATCTTGAAGCAGCCACTTGTACGTTTTGAAGATGGTCTCCCACCTTGCTCCTCAGAAGGTCTCGGCAGTGGATGTTGGAGCTTTAAGCTTTCCTGTCTGCTTGCGGATGCGAAAGCGCTGGGTGTGTGAGAGTGTGTCGAAACCGCTCAGCTGCTCTGTGATGATGTAAATGAGAAGGTTCCCGACCGCTTGGGAGTTTCAGAGAACAAGGCGTCCCAAGAACCACCCTGAATAGCAAGACTTTTCGGGATAAATTGAAGCGCTCGATTGGTTTTGGAACCCGGACTTGAGGACGTAAGGAAACAGATTGACCTCGATGAACACATGACAACTTCCAAGGACGGATTCGGACCTTTGATGGGGGCAATTTGCACGAATTTCACCCCTAAACCCTGAACCCTAAACCCTAAACCCTGAACCCTAAAAACTTGATGCCTTTGCAAAGTGCAGGCTGAACGCTCCTGCGGCGAGTGGCAGGCCAGGGAAGTTGTTTGCCTGCGTTGTGAGGCTTGTAGGTTACCAAGACTCTTCCCATCTTCTCGTGAGCACTGGGTTTAGGGTTTTAGGGTTTAGGGTTAAGGGTTTAGGGTTCAGGGTTTAGGGTATCTTCCTGCAAGCTGCACGCTGCACGTGCCGAGTCTGAGCATGGCCTGCCACCCACAGACGGTCGCCCTGGCGCAACTCGGCTTGTGGGACATGGTTGTCGTCCCGTTTTTTGCCATCGCAGTCGCTGGCAGTCTCTCATGCCACTCATACTTTTTGTGCTTGCTGACAAAGCTAAGCCCTAAACCCTAAACCCTAAACCCTAAGCCCAAAGCCCTAAACCCGAAACCCTAAACCCTAAGCCCTAAACCCTAAAGCCCTAAAGCCCTAAAGCCCGAAAGCCCGAAACCCGAAACCCGAAACCCTAAAACCGTAAAGCCCGAAACCCTAAACACTAAACCCTAAGCCCTAAGCCCTAAACCCTAACGCCCTAAAGCCCGAAACCCGAAACCCTGAACCCTAAACCCTAAACCCTAAACCCTAAGCCCCAAACCCTAAAGCCCTAAAGCCCTAAAGCCCGCAACCCTAAACCCTAAGCCCCAAACCCTAAAGCCCTGAAGCCCGCAACCCGAAACCCGAAACCCCAAACCCTAAACCCTAAACCCTTAACCAACCCGAGGCCCTTTCCCTCGGCATGCAAAGTCGTCTCCCAAGCGGTTGAGGCCGGCAGCTGCACATGGCCCGTTGTTGCACGCATGTCCGAAATGTCCGTATGATAATATAGGGGCTTTAATAATTACCTGTACTATTTAGGGGATTCCTTATTGTAGTTGTAATATAATATACCCCAAAGCCCTATTCTAATTATTAAGGCCCCTACATTACCTTTAAAGGCTCCTCTAAGGGATTCATAGGGCTTCGCGACTCATAGGATTTTTTTCAAGAGTTTAAGGATAATTATACCCTTAGAGTCCTTATTTACTTAGAGTATATTTCGATGTGGATACCCTAGACCCTAAACCCTAAACCCTACACCATACACCCAGCCTCTAGACGTGGGAGAGGCTGCTCAGCGGGTGTGCAGCCGCGGCCTGAGGTGCAATGCTGCTGCAGCCTTGGGTGAGCACAGCTCCCACACCACAAATCCATGCAGCCTAATATAGGGATGGATCTCTAAGAGTATTACCTATAATCCTTGTTTTGGACAAAGACCGCAATACCCCAATCCCCCAAAAGCCTAGCCCTAAACAGGGCTAGAGTAGCGAAAGCAGACCCAGTGCTAAAACTACTAATGATCCTTGTAATAAGCCCGAATGGAAAACCAAATCAAGCACCCGATTGAATACCAAATTGGAAACAAAATTGAACAGCAAAAGTAAACACCGAATTGGCCACAAAATAACATGTTGAGGGTCAATTTCAGGGTGGATCCCTCAACAGAGATTCGAAGTGTCAGATCAATGTGTGTTGCTCTTGCAAAGTGGAGCTGTCTTAAACCAGACCTAAGCACGATTTAAAAGTTCAATAATCCAGACTCAAACACCATCAGAAGGAACTGTGTCCAAACCGAACACGTGGACGACAACTTCGAAAGGATCAGAACAACCATCACTCTAACTGCATCAACACCTTCATTAAAAGAATCGGATGGTGCTTGGGCCAGGACACAGTAAACTTTCAAAGGGTAGGTCAGCTAGCTAGTTTGCTGTGCATCTATTGCAGAAGTTTCCTGGAGATTGCATCAGAGTTCCAGGTTGGCCGCACTTTGGCAGAGCGGTTTGGACTCTGACCCAAACACTAGAAAGTTCACTAAACCCTGACCTCAACAGATTTGACTGTTCACCTGCACTTAAGTTTGGTCATGCAAACATCTTCAGATGAGTTCTCAAGAACTTACAGTGTCAACAACAGACTTGTTTCACGAAAATTTTTACAGTTGCAACAGACAATGTCATTTTTACCACATGTGACTGACAGAAGTTCTACACAATTGTGAGGTTTTTTTAAGTTTCCTTTGCCGCTCTGCATGGTGCAGTTTCCTTCGCCGCCTGCGTGGTGTAGCTTCCTTCGCCTTTGAGGGACCTTTTTGCCGTACGTCGCGTCTGAGGCTGCAGCCTTTCGACTGAAGACGATACCTACTGTTGCAGTTAAGTGTAATGCATGCGAAGAAGAGGCTAACCAGGCGGAATGATGCAAGAGTCGTGGAACTGAGGTATGCATGTATGTCCCCAAGCAACCCCACCCTGAATCCAATGTCCTTGAACCCTGAAGCCTAGAGCGAGCCCTGAGGTCAGCCGCTCGCGATGTCCAGCTGTCAGGCTGAACTCTCTGCTCTTATGTTTTTTTAGGGGGGTGGGGTCCGAAGGGGTTGGGGTTTAGGGTTCCAAAGGTGTTTTGGGGTTGAGGGTTTTGGGTACTTAAGTGTTTTGGGTACTTACGGTATTAGTCTTTAGGGTATTTGGTGCATTTAAGACATTTAGGGTGTTTCGGGTATTTAGTATTTAGGGTTTAGATCAATCGCATGGCAGGTGCAGATGCCTGTGCGCCAGTCCTCCGGGGCATCCGTGAGCAAGGTGTGTCTTAAAGTGTGGGAGACGGCCGGTTCGAGATGCAGCCGAGTGCTTCCTTGCCAAAGATGCAGCAAACCATCGCAAGTGGACCTGCCGTGACACATGCAAGTACCGAAGACTTCGTCGCACGGGCTGTTTTGGCATGGATCGGCAGGTGCAGCTGCCGATGCGCCAGTCCTCCAGCCCAGTGTCCGTGAGCAAGGTACGTCCGTAAATGTCAGTGGGCGCGCTTCTCCCGTCTTTTTCAAGTGTCTAGCAGCCTAACGCCGCAAGGATGCACCCTAAACTCTCAACCCCAAACCCTAAACCCCAAACCCTAAACCCCAAACACCCTAAGCCCCAAACCCTATGCAAGTCCTGACTCGAGGCCGGCTATCAGACACCGGGCAGCGCCCGCGTCTCGACGATGGCCAGCGCCTCAGCGAGGGAACTTCCGGTAGTTTTCAGCTTTTCAGAGGTGCAAGGCCGGTACTATTAGGGTTTAGGGCTTGGGGTTTAAGGTTTCGGCTTTAGGGTTTAGGGCTTGGGGTTTAAGGTTTCGGGTTTAGGGTTTAGGGCTTGGGGTTTAAGGTGTATTTTGGGGGGTTCCTTGTTCTAAACTATAGTACAACATACCCCACAACCCTATTCTAATTGTAACTTTCGTATAATAGACCCCAAAACCCTATTCTAATCATTAAGGCTGCTGCTCCTTGCTCTTTTCCGTTGCCTCGCAGGCGTCTTTTGCCCCGGAGAGCCTGACACAGGCTTGGAGCAAAAGCGGCTTTGGTCTGCCCTTGAAGGAGTAGCTTCCACTCGTAAGCAGCATTCCATAGTTACTTAAAGCATACTGAATTTTTTGTTTGTCAAGATTGTAGTCTTGGCCTCGTCATGCATCGCATTACGGAGCCTTGCATACATTTACATGCAGTTCCTTAGGTTTGGGAGCAGAAGGACATTGGCATTCTTGCTTGCTGGTTGAGTTTTGTCGCTGTCAGCTGCCCCATGAAATTTCCCAAGTAGCCTTGCCACCCCTATCGCAACCGTCATAGCAACCCTCATAGCAACCCTTATACAAACTTTTGCAAAAAGTCCGTACGATCGCCCTCATGGCAGCGCTCCTAGGAACCCTTCCTACCCCTAAACCCTAAACCCCCGAAGCCCCTAAAGCCTAAACCCCTAAACCCCTAAACCCCCAAGCCCGGAGCCCCTAAACCCCTAAACCCACTAAACCCCTAAGCCCTAAACCCCTAAGCCCCTAAGCCCCTAAGCCCCCCTAAACCCCCTAGACCCCGAAATCCTAAAAGCCTAAACCCGAAGCCCGTAAAGCCTAAAGCCTCAACCCCTAAACCCTAAAGCCCTAACCCCTAAAACCCTAAACCGTAAAGCCTAAACCCCTGAAACCCCCTAAACCCCCTCACCCCCTAACCCCTGAAACCGTAAAGCCTAAACTAGCAGCTCCCCCAAAGCCTAAAGCCTAAACCCCTAAACCCCTAAACCCCTAACCCCCTAGACCCCTAAACCGTAAAGCCTAAGCCGCTATGGCAGCTCCCCCAAAAGCCCCGGCAGGTGAAGCAGCAGGAGCTCGACCAACTCCGGGAAGCTCTGCAGGCCTTTTGAGCGCAGAGAACCCAAGGGGTACCCCGTCAATTAAGGAATAGTTGGGGTTTCCTTAACCCTTAAGTAAGGGTTTAGGGTTTAGGGTTTAGGGTAATATCAAGGCTCCCTATAATTTAAGGTATTATTCCTTACTTAAAGAGAACCCAAGGTACCCCCTCAATTAAGGAATATTGGGTTTAGGGTTTAGGGGGTTTGGGTTTAGGGTTTAGGGTTTTTAGGGTGTAGGGTTTAGTTAGGGTAATATTAAGGCCCCCTATAATTTAAGGTATTATTCCTTACTTAAGCTGTATTGGGTTCTCTGGGTGAGCAGTTTGCAGCGCAAATGTGTAGTTCTCTAAATTAAGGGTCCCCTTCCAGGGCTTCTTTCCCCAAATGACTCCAACGGAGACCTTGTGCGAGGCTTCCAGGGCCAACGAGGTCCGGTTGCAAGCGGAGCTGCAGGCCATTTGGGACTTTCCGAAGACAAGGGGTACCTTATTTTGGGGTCCCTATAATAAGGATCCTACTATTAAGGGTACTATATTGGGGTCCCTTATTTTCGGAAACCCCCATTGTGCTTCAAGATACTTTAGTCTACCCTACTTTACTATACTTTTCTCTACTGTACTGTGCTGTGTTCTATGTGCTATGCTATACTATACTATACTATATACTGTATTCGTCAGTACTATACTGTACTGTACTATTCCCTACTCGACTACACTTTGTTATACGATACTATACCACATTCCCGTCGCCCATCCCGGAACCCCGTTTCATGATCCGGCGACCTTACTCCACTCCTCACTGCGCCAGGCAGCAAGGGAGCAGATCCAGCACTTGGCAGCAGCACTGGAGCAGGACTTAGGGTTAGGGTTTAGGGGTTTAGGGTTTAGGGACCCTTTTTAAGACATAGATGTTTCGGGTGTGGATCATCAGCTATCTGAGGAGAAGTGTGCCCGCGCAGAGGCTGCACTTGCTCAAACGAAGAAAGCTGAGGCAGTGCAGCTCCAAGCTAGCAAGGGGGCATGGTCCTTTTTCGCCGCTGTACCCTAAACACCAAACCCTAAACCCTAAACCCTGGGCTCTGCCGAGTCCCCTCGGAGCCCAAGAACTCCAAAAAGTCCACAGCGCGTGGCACGAGCGCCAGGGCCCCAGAGCTATTGTATGTTGAAGAATAATAAAATGATAATTCAATAAACGGTAGTAAGTATTTTTGAATAGAAATTACTATTAAAACCAATATTAAGTATCAATACTAACATTCATATTATTATGGTTCTAATGTTGGTATTGGTGCTAATGCTAAGATTAATGCCATTACTCATACTGAGCTTAATATTTGCAGTACTATTATAGGCATGTTAATTCTAGTATGAATAGCCAAATGGTTAATGCTTCTACTAATGCTCGTACAAAGACTAAGACTAGGATTCGGTCTAAGACCAATACTGATAGTAATATTAGCAGTAATCAGATTTCTGGTAATAATATTCATAAGGCATGCAATATGAACAATGGCGACTGAAAGTTGCAAGCATTGCTTTGTTTGAAGAGACGAGCAGCCCTGCGTCGGCCGAGACCGGCATCGCCGCGCCGGGCGGCGGGCGCCCGAAGGGGTTTTTAGGGCTGATTGACACAGACCTTCCAAACTCCCGTAATTGAGGAATTTACCTTAAATTATAGCAGTGATCCTACTTTTATTAGGAATTTACCTTAAATTATAGCAGTGATCCTACTTTTATTCAAACTTATATTCCTTTAATTGAAAGGTTTTGGAAGGTCTGCGGACATGGAGCTTTTCGAGCCCAAAAACGCCCTCTTTTCGCACTGCCCAGGAGAGCAGAGGGAAGGAGCCGGCGGATGATCACCGCCGCGGTCCCCAGAATACGCGACATGTGCCATTGAATGTGCGACCACCAGAGGTGGCAGCCGAAGTGATGTGGTGCCTTCTGCAAGGACGCCAGACTGCAAGCTAGCCGGGGTTTAGGGTTTAAGGTTTAGGGTGAGAAGCTAGTTCTGGCACCTCGTAGCACGTCAAGATGCGTGTGGTATGTGTTAACTTCCCTTGCAGGCCGGTGGGCGAACGTCCACGAGTGACGAGAAGAGGTGCCAGTGTGCGCAGAAGGGGCAAGCGATCATCCTCCGCCCTTCGAATTCCTTCCCAGAGAACCCAATACCCCTTAATTGAGGAATATACCTTAAATTATAGGGACCTGAATATTATGATTTAAGGTATATTCCTTAATTAAGGGGTATTGGGTTCTCTGGGTTCCACAACCCGCTAAACCCCAAA
Organism: Symbiodinium necroappetens; assembly: GCA_905231915.1. NCBI lineage: Eukaryota > Dinophyceae > Suessiales > Symbiodiniaceae > Symbiodinium > Symbiodinium necroappetens. Next base: position 42,708 of record CAJNJA010103140.1, read on the forward strand.
CCCACAGCTCATCTTCGGCATTTCGTGCGGAGGTGTACTGAGTCTGTGACTTGACAGGCTCCTCCCCTGCAGCATTGCGGCGGGTAGCGAAGGATGAGGCGAGACATGCTCTGAATCAGGGTCGCATTTAGGGTCCTGTTTTTTAGGGGTCACGTATTATTTTTGGAGACCTGACAAGGGACCCTAAATGACACAAAGCACACCTTTGCAGTGGCATGCGTGGACTGAAAAGCAGATGCAGACTCTACTGTTCGGAGCAACTCAAGAAGCGTGCTCCTGTCCGTTTCCCGACCCATCTGCACGGATCTTTGCCTTTCACGAACCCTAAGACCTACCCTTAACATGCAGAGGGCTCGTAGGGTTTAGGTATTTTTTCCCTAAACCCTAAACCCTAAACCCTAAACGGTTTAGGGCTTTAGGTATTTTTTTGTCAGGTGGATACCAAGTTGTCGGAGTACTTGGCATCATCGCCACACTGCCAGCTCGAGTTCTGCAGGCCGCGAACCTCCTTTGTGATCCCTTAGGGTTTAGGGTTTAGGGATCCCTTAGTTGCAGTCCTCGAAAAATCTGCGGCGCAGAGAACTTTGTTCTGGTTCCTTCCGTGCCCTGTGCTCGCTGCCAGGTTAAATCAGGGCTGGTCGTGCTGCCATGATTGGAGCTTCAAGTTCGAAGACTGCCTAAGCGTGTGAGAAGTTCGAAAGAATGCCTGTCGAAAACTCGGAATTTTTCCGCCGCGGCAGGTACCAATTCCGGCACGTTGACGCTGCCATTGAGACAAAGTGCCTGGAGGACAGGTAGGGATCAAAGTGTGGCCTTTGCGACGACGTGGATTGTTTTAAAAAGTACGGCACCTCAGTAATTATACCTTCTACATGAACTTACAATACCCTGAAAGGAACCCCTGCAATTAGACACTTTTACAAAGGCCCTGTCCTTCTACTCAGGGCTGAACATGCTTCCCCAGTTATGTCTCAGAAGCCCGCAGTCCGAGCTCTGGCCCACGCAGATTCTAGTACATTTTCAGGTGGGTAGTTACCGTTATAGGAGCCTTATAGAAGGTCTATATACCTTCTAGAAGCCTTATAGAAGGTGGCCCTATATACCCTAAGCTCCCCACCTGTAGTTTCCTTTAACAGATGTCCATCGTGAACGGAAAGCTCATGGTCAAGTTCGAGCCCACAAATCACGATCGCGGATGGCTCGACTCTCAGCACCAGAGGCTACACCTGAATGCCCCAGGGTTTAGGGTTTAGGGATTCCGTTTCGAATCCATCTGGCAGCAATGGCTCACCAGTACACGACCAAGATTTTCAAGTTGGCATTGGCCCTTTATTCCAGTCTATCAGCTGGGAAGGAAGGGTTTGGGGTCTAGCCCCCTAGAGTTGGGGTATTAGGGTATTGGGGTATTCGGGTATCAGGGTATTAGGGTTTAGGGTATTAGGGTTTAGAGTTTAGTGTCGGAGGGATTGTTTGCGCATCACTGCAAGCTTCGTCGTAAATAGTCTCCACGAGTGCTCCAATGGAGCTTTGCCAACATCATGGTGGCGCTGACCTTTGACGATGGTGAGGAGTATGGGCTGGTCGCTCAGTTTTTGCCGGTCGTTTCGGCAGCCAACATTTGTCAGCAGAGCAATAGTTCCGGATACATCGCAGACACACAACCACTCTGGGCAAAGGAGACAGTGCTTGAAAGAGAGCGAAAAGTCCTGGCAACAGGATGTTGTCCCCAGAGACTCCAAAACCCCATAGTAAAGGAACATATATAAATTGAATTAGAGTCGGATCCTTACTATGATTTAAGGAATATTACGGAATATTCCTTAATCACAGAATTTTTTACTCTCTGGGTCCAGCCAAGGCCTGTGTTCCAGACACTCAATGCGATCTCTTCGGTGTTGTCGATTGCCGGGTCGTTGCTGGCCATGGCCCGAGCTCTTACAATGTGGGTCCGCAGCTTCAGCCACATCCTGGCACATCTCCTCAGTGCTTGTGTTTGGTATCATCACTATCCCTTCAACCCCCAACTCCCTCTGTATGGCTTCAAGTAGTATTCACATGATTATGAGCCCAGAGAACCCAGACCCCTTAATTGAGGAATATACCGTAAATCCTAATATTAAGGCCCCTATAATTTAAGGTATATTCCTTAATTAAGGGGTATGGGGTTCTCTGGGAGTATCAGGCCCGGGTCAGAACTTCGGCCCAGCTGGCAAGAGATAGGTTGGAAGCATCGAGTCATTGTTCCCAGAGACTCCAATATCCCTTAATTAAGGAATATACTCCCATTATAATTTTAATTTAAGGTATAGTCCCTTAATTGAGGGGTAATGGAGTCTCTGGGTTCTTGCGCAGGTCATTGGCGTCTTCATTGCATTCCCTCAGCTGAGGCCATCTTGTGGACATTTATGAGCGGCATTGTTTTTGGGCACTACTGCAATCGGCCTCACGAGCCTCCTGCGAGTCAAATTGGACCAATCTTCGCTGGTAACATCGTGCAAGCGGAAGGGGGAGGAAACGGAAAGGAGAAAACATTTTGCTTCCATTGTTCCATGCTGGGATGGCATAACCCCCGGCAGTTGATATTTATCAGCGGCATTGTAGTATGACACCCGCTGTATTCGTCAAGAGAAGTACACACAGACATTCATTCATTCGATCGTTCCCGCTGTTAGCAGTGGTATAGTTTTCTATTGCTATCCTCCCTCCGTCTCTCCCTCCCTTTCCCTCCAAACCATCGGCTTGACAGAGCAGTGGAGCTACGGAATGAAGGAAGGTTGGAACGTCAAGCGACACTCGGGTAGTTCTCTAAGTCAGGGACCCATTGTAGGGTCCTAAACCCAAAACCCTCAAACCCTAAGCCCTAAACCCTAACCCCTGAACCCTAAACCCTAAACCCTAAGCCCCTAAACTCTAAACCCTGAACCGTCCATTTCAAGGTCTCCCACTGCTTTGCATCTCGACCTCGGACACTCAGAAAACCCGATACCCTTTCATTAAGGAATATACCTAAAATTCTAGGGGCCTTAATATCATGATTTAAGGCATACATTCCTTAATTAAGGGGTATTGGGTTCTCTCTGGGCAGGCGCTACTTTGCCCGCCTGGTGCTCTACCTGGCCATCAGCGACCTATGGCTCTGCACCTCCTTCTTGATGGGCCCGGGCCCTAAACCCTAAACCCTAAACCCTAAGCCCTAAACCCTTCTTGATGGGCCCGGGGCCAGAGCGCCAGCGTGCAGTAGATTTTGTGATGATCTGACATTAGGTTATCTTACCTTATATAGTAGTCATAGTATACTGTATTGTATTGTATTATAATATATTCAATTGTATCGTATTATGTCGTATTATATTATATTAAGCTTTTTGTTACCTTATATTATGTTATCTTATATTCCACATTATCTTATCTTATATCATATTACATTATATTTTGTTACATTATATTGTATTATAATATATTGTGCTACATTATATTTTATTGTCTTATATCATATTACACTATATTTTGTTACATTATGTTGTATTACAGTATAATGTACCATCAAAAATTTTGTTGTCTTATATTTTATCACATTATATTGCAATATTTCGTTACTTTATCTTATATTACACTATATTGTATTATATTATATTATCTTAT